>JAVJIF010000705.1:0-225850 GCA_038442645.1 Agave tequilana | reverse complement strand
AGAAGCTGATCCTAGCCTCGCAGTAAGGCTACTTTCTAGATTTAAACAGATTTGATTCAATCTGTTTCCATATCTTCAAGGGACGATTATACCCTTGCTCTCCCTATAAATAGCCCACCAGGGGTACAAGGAGAGGGGGATCGATCGAAGAAAAAGAGGACTCCACAAGTAGAGGCTTCTTCACAAAGCACCATGCGCTCTCGAATTCAGAGACCTTTTAGAGAATTGCTTTCTCTAACCAGGGTGTTGATACCCTAACATCGTCCTTCTTCTCAAGGAATCTCCCGAACCAGGCGAGAAGGAATTCCTTATTGAAGGCAATTTTGAGAAGCAGCAAGAGGGTTTTACCAACCTTCTATTCTCTGATTCCCCGAACCAGGCGAGAAGGGAATCTCATCGCTCGCATCGTCAAGGGACAAAGTGGGTCGCGCGCTGACCAGACTCCTATCGGCACACTTCTCCAGAATCTCTGAGGAGATCTACTTGTAATCTTTTTAAGAATACTTGTAATTTAGCTCCTCAAACTCTTTATTGTAAGTTTTTCCCCTTTGCAAACATAATGGAAAACAGTTGGACGCCACATTCTCTTCATAAGATGCATTAATGCTCTTAATACATGAGCACTCTATTGAATAGCCGGGCATCTTGCTAGCCTGGAAGTACCAGGTGCAGAAGTTAAGGCTTGCATAACAGTTTGGCGTCTTATGAGGTAAGCGGAAAAGAGCCTGTGTCCCCCAGCTACGCTGTAATACCAAGCCCGAGCACCTTCAAACAGATTTTCACTGAAGGCAAGCTGAGCGTTAGGGTTGCCGACATATAGTTGGTCATAACCGAACTGTCGGGCAAAACGATTCGGCATATAAGGCTCGATTGTGCACGAGTTCCCTTGCCGAAAAAGCAGATACCCGGGCCGGATATTGATAAGCCACCAGAAAACTCCCGATGGCAGCCTCGTGAAGTCGTCCGGACCCACAATGTCGGCAAACTTATCCCCATAAGCAGCATCTGTAATCTCAGGGAAGCAATAGTTGAGATGATAATTTGAAGCGTTCAGAATACACTTCCGGACGTAGAACATATAGTTGTTGGACCAGCTCGAACTCTCCAGCCGCTGCACAAAAGGGACAAACCCCTCGCATCGGGACACTGGCGTCATCAGTGAGGGGCAGTGCATCACGTACCAAGCCATTAAGTACGTGTAGGGAAGCTCGATCCGAGGATTAGGGGTCTTCACTCTCGGTCTTCCCTCTGAGTCGACCTCGGTTTACCTTGGGAGTCGACGATGGCCTCCACCTTGCACAGGCTCTGAGTCAGGGCCCGCAACCCGCTTTGGATACCGGCCACCATTGCCGGAAGGAGAGCTATGGACCTACCATAAGCCAGCAGCACCGCCGGATACACCACGTCAGCAACAACCACCTCATGCGGCAGTGTCGGCACTACACAGTGTTTCAACCACAGCATGAGGAAACCCGCCAGCAGTGCTCGGTTAGAAATGGGGACCCGGGCTTGATGATGGAAACTTTCAAAAACTGTGTCAGGTTTGAAAGTGTCTTCGTTCGACTCTGTGGTATAAGAACTCACAGAGGCGTCGATCCTCTCGGCGATTTCTTCGTCAGAGCTAGGAGCCAAACTGGTCACTGAGTGGTCTTTCTCAGTGATACCATTAAACAAGTAGCTCGCCCAAGACAGCTGCTTAACTCCCCTAGTCCTCCAGGAGGTTATTTGGCCGCAGATGTGGAAATGACATAGCACTTCCTAGTAGGTCTCATATACACGAGGGCACTCTTTCTTTAAGAGATGAAGCTCCTCAGAGGTGGGGACGTATTCCTCATAAGGAGCATCTCCCATTACCAGCCCCGAGACTTCATATAATTCATGCAGGGCGAGCCCCATTTCTCCATCCGGGGTGAAGAACGTCCCTGTCAAAGGGTTGTAGTGCTCCAGGATCCCAAAAAAATTTGAGAATTCTGTGGGATGCCATATTGCACAGCCCTGACCGCTTGGTACAGTCCACCTGGTCCAATAGACCTCCGAGTTCGATGAGGACAAAGCTCACCATCTTGCCCCACCAGTACTTGTCAGTGGAATGAATCCACCCGAGCAGGCGGAAGTCAGTGGGAAAATCACCCCCTACCTTCATGAATTGATTAATAAAGGTAGTGCCAAGCTGAGGGGTTTCCCCTACTGGGTAATCAGACCTGAGCAGTTCAGGAAACAGGCTAAAAACTTCCCTTCCATGACCGGCAGTGTGTACCTTCTTTGCGCTCAGGATGCCGAGAGAGACATTGGAGACAGGTCGGGGAAGGTCCCATTGCATTGACCGAGGGACAGACATGTGCTGAAGATAAGATAGAGGGTACATTCTCTCCATATTTGG
The DNA here is from genome assembly GCA_038442645.1 of Agave tequilana. Lineage (NCBI taxonomy): Eukaryota > Viridiplantae > Streptophyta > Magnoliopsida > Asparagales > Asparagaceae > Agave > Agave tequilana. The sequence goes on along the minus strand of JAVJIF010000705.1, from coordinate 223,470 downwards.
AAAAGAACTTCCTACCCCTATCTGACGGAGCCACTTGTAATCGGCATCATGTAAGACGTAACCACCCTCGCCAATATTGTCCCCAAAGAAGAAGACGGGTTTCTTCAATGGAACGCGTGAATTCGTTTTAAAATTCTGCGTCAGTCATAAGTTCCCGGAATGTCGCCATGTCAACCTTGGAAAGCCTCTCCCTTCGCTCCTTTGGCTTGTCGGCAGTCACAGGAGCAGTCCTTTGCAACACGAAGGTTAAGTTGCGGTCAGCACCACCTACGTGCCCGAAGTGACACTTTGGAGAGAGAATCGATGGAATATCGCACTGCAAAAGAAAACGACATTTGATCAGAAATCTGAAGGGAAATGATTAAGTGTCCACAACTCAAACGCAGAAGTAAACTCAGACGCGAAAATCATCAAAATCTGCGTCCAGACCTGAAGATCGCGAGGCTAGCATGGAGCCCGCGTTTTGAAAATCCAAGACTTATAAAAAATCTCTAAGTACTTAGACTCAGACGCAAGATTCATGAGGACCAGCGTCTGATTTCACAGGACGCAAGAGTCATAAGAAATCTGCGTCCGAATCTTTCATACTTAGAAACATTCTAAGTGTTGAATCCGAAACGCAAGGCTTACTGGGGCCCTGTGTTCAACAAGCAGACGCAGATTCGAGCAGATAAAAGCAGCAAGAGTCATCAAACCTACGCCTTGTTTATCGACTCAAGGGCCGCGTCTGAAGATCAAACATGAGCTCGAGCCCGCGTTGGCGGGTCAATTTTAAAAGAGGGGTCCAAGAGTTCAAAGAACTCTATAAACCCTTTTAATGGTGGAAATCAAGTCCGATGGCTTTATACCTAAAATAGGGGCTTCCTGCATGGAGGAACGCCCCTTTGAGTCTCAGCGACGACCGCCCATGAAGATGAAGCAGTTTGCTTGGCCTTTGGTGCCATTGCGAATCAAAGATCCGATGTTAGATGAAGTAAAGAGAACAAAGGAAGTTCCTTTCTCAAAACCCTAACAGATGCACACGAAGACGAAGGAGAGTCTAATGATGACTCTTGAAAGATTGTTGCCTTTTATAGGCACGGTAATTCGCAAAGATACGCGGCGCTTGGCTCGACGCCTAATTACCGCCTGACGCGTGGACAGCGTATTAAATGCAGCGTGAAGTTCGCACGCCAAAAAGTAGATGTCCCTCAATTCTACGGGACACGTGGCAGCGTACTCATGGCACGGATTCGCATCCAAGAGTTGCGTCTTCATCTCTAAAGATGCGTCCTTTCGATGGACATACCCTTTCAACCCGGCCAAAGTCGCGTCTGCCTCATGGAGTAACAGTCGTGTTGTCATCCCAAAAGAAGTATCACCCCTGCGTCCATGGAACTGGCGTGTAGTCCTTGCTTCTGCAATTCAGTTCAAAAGCACACTAGCACAAGCAGACGACTGCCCACCTCTGGTTTAAAGTACACCAATGACAAACTTAAAGCATCGGGGAGGTTTAGACTGTGTATCTAGACACTCCACGCGATCAGTTTTGGCGGCTTCAAAGAGTTCCACAGTACACTCGCGAAGGCCATACTCCAAACAAGATCAAGCCCGAAGCTTTGTCAGTTTAAATCATAAAAGTGGATTCAGCTAGAGTCCAAAGTATTTTGAAATCCGTCCCAGCTAACTGCGGAATATCGAAAACTTTGGAGGGGGTTCTGTAGGCTGTCTAAAGATCACTAAAAGACAAGTCACCAAAAAGCAGAGTTCCAAGCTCCAGACGCAGGACTAATCATGGCCACTACCGCAACATCAAGACGCGAGGGTCGAAACCCGCGTCTAAGCAGCGCCTCAGCCAGCAACTACAGCGCCAAGACGCGAGGGTTCAAAACCCGCGTCTAAGCAGCGCCTCAGCCAGCACTGCAGCGCCAAGACGCGAGGGTCGAAACCCGCGTCTAAGCAGCGCCTCAGCCAGCACTGCAGGGCCAAGATCCGAGGGTCAAAACTCGCGTCTAAGCAGCGCCTCAGCCAGCCCTGCAGCACCAAGGCGCGCAGGTCGACACCCGTGTCTCAGCTAGCGTCTTGGCCGCACCAAGGCGCATGGGTCAAAACCCGCGTCTCTGCAGCACCAAGGCGCGAGGGTCGAAACCCGCGTCTCAGTTGTAACCGTCCCGGTTATAGGGTCAATCACGGCCCACATAACGGGAAAAGTTAACCCCCATTATGGAGTATTTTTAGGAGGCACGTACGCCCCTGAAACCTCTATAAATAGCCCCGTTGCTATGGAGAAGGGGTCGGATTTTTTTAGAGAAGAACTCTGGAAGAAAAGAACTTGACTTGAGAGCTTCCACAGAGGAGGAAAGAAAGTTCAACCCTTCAGATAACTTGCTGCGTACCAGTTAATTTTTACCTACAATCTCTTGGTCGACAGAGCTGTGTTACTCCGTCCACCATCCGAAGAAGATCCCCAGAAGTTCTTAACGTTCACCCGGTCAACGGAAAATAAGATTCACTTTCCATCGCCACTTGAAGAACCCAGCACTAAACAAAGGGGAGATTCAAGACTCAACATCTTCCTCCCTTGTAGTCGGAGCATTAGTCCGTTGTAATCTTTCAGTTGATTCAAGGAAACTTACACCGAATTTTTTCTCCGTACCAAACAGGGAGTGCTAGCTTCCTCCTTCCTGGTACCATCTTAATAAGGGCATCTTATAAGACCCTCCTGTACGCCTTGCGGCCAGTTTCGAGCATCAGCAACGGAACGTCCTGGACCGTGGTCCCGGGCATGCACGGGACTCATTGTAAATATTGTTCGTTGATACCCCGTTGGTTTCCAATAACAGCCTCGATTTACTCAGATGTGGATGTATGTATGCTGGGACGCTATTACATATACCTAGACATATGGGTAGAACGAGTAATAAGTATAAATTTTAAAAATAGTAATAAAAGATTTATTCATGCCTTATCACTTTTATTTTATGTCTCCATCGCATGCTTACTATACATGTATACTTGACACAGTTCTTGATGCTTATTACTGTTTGGTTATATCAACACACATATACTTATCTCTGCACGACACTTGGCATTCACCTGAATATCTGTTGGGGAGTTTCTGACTCCCCTAGACTTGCATGCTCAGGTTCCGAAGCTTGGATTGAAGTGGAGCCCTCCACTGAAGATATAGTTTACCTCTAGGCGCAGGCTGACTAGTCCTAACTCCTTCTTTTCATGAATCTTCCTGCAAGCTCGGTGGACTTCCTCTCAGCTCATGAGCACCTTTTTACTGTACAAATTGTAATTCTTACTTTTGTACCTGGCCGTGATATAATGTACATGTACTAATATATCACGCTCTGTGATAACTTTGTAATCCTTATGTTGGAATGTATATATGCCACGTGCTTCCATACTCTGTTACTTGCATGTACTGATGCTTAGCGTATATACGCGAGGGTATTTCCGACCTACGTATATACGTCGCGTGGCGTCTCCGTATCCGTTAGGGCGGGGCGTTACAACAGTGGTACTCCTTTGCAATGGGTGTGCTATCATCCACGCGATGTAAAGAAGTGACCGGCTACAGTTGGTGCTTCACGCAAGGCGTGTCTGTCCCATGCAGTGAACTCGATCGAGCATTTGGTCTTCCATTATGAAGAAAATTAAGCTTGCAGGGAGACTCTTTGATCAAGGAGGATTGTAGAGATTTAGGTCTAACAAATAGTCCCACATCGGCTAAGATATGGAGATAATCTTGAGTATATAAGGATTTGAGCAACTTCACGTAGAAGACTAGTCTTTGAGATGGTGTCCCAAGTCCTTCACTCAGACCAATCCTGTGGAGGAAAAGGTTTCAAGAATTCACAAATAAGAGAGATATAAATATTAAAAATTTGGACGATATCATATGTAGTTAATGTGTAGTTAATGTGCACATTGTTTAATTATGTTCAAGATATCCCAAATATCCCAAAAATACTTCCAATGTTGATACATGTGTATGATCTTCGAACAAAATACTTCTAAATATTGCAAAGATAGACAAGGAATGAGAATATAAAGTTATAAGGAGGAATAAGAGAAATATAAAGATATGGAGAATCATCATCAAAAATCGTTAAATAATTGTCGTTAAATAATTGAGACCATACCCTTGTTAGTACAAGGGACTATAGGGAGAAAAAAATACATGCCTGCACATGGAGATTTTTTATTTTGAAAGTTTCCAGAAAAAGAAAACGTAGGATCGACTATCATGTCAATTTAAAAAGATACTTTGAAAGTTTATGACCTAAAAAGATGAGCAATTACTGTAATACCAGTATGTGTGAATGGGAGTTGCAATACAGGAGCCTCGCTAATTATTCAAGGGACACACCAATCTCCGAGTGCTACACGGCAGCGCAATTTATTGTCAGCTAGCACTTGCAAAGTTATAACATTGTTACAATTTACCAGCGGCAGAGTAACGAGGTTCTGACTTGAAAAATGATGTTTATGATAAATGGTGTTCATACATCTGTTGGGAAAGCTATTCCCAAACATTTCAATCGTGCTTCTGACTCGAAGGATCTGATGCGTTTGCACTGGCAGGGTGAATTATACCTTAAAACCCTGAGGAGAGAGAAGAGTTCATGCAACTTCTTCCAGTTACTCAGGTACATAACGCTAATATTAAAAACAGACCAACCAGAGAGTGAGATCCTAAAAGGAATTTTTCACTAAATAACGCTTATTGTAGGCTGAACGATGGGGGCTTTAGACGCCTTTTTGCCAAGTAATAAGGAAGATTAAGGTGCCGTCTGAAATTAGAGTGTTCTTCTGGTTGGTCGTCAATTGGGCCTTCCTAATATGGGACAACCTTATAAAAAGAAATGACATGAACCTAATATTTGTGTTATGTTCGCCACGACATGGGGAATCTATCGATCACCTATTTCTAATTTGTCCATTCGGCCCTCGGTTCTGAGAGAAGATAGCTAAATGCTTCAAAGTGTGAATCCCTCAATTACAGATGAGTTTGAGAACCCTATAGTCCTCTTGGAGATTGACATCTCACCGAGAATGATAGGGTTTTTTGGGATCTTGCTGTGGCCTCTGTTCTTTGAGGAATTTGGAGGCAGCGAAATAATAGAATATTTAATGACTTTACTAGATCATCTGAAGAAACTTTTCGCATATGCCTGACATTCTATATCTATTGGATGCATCTCCTATTAGGTACTTTCAGGAGGGGTGGGCATGAGGGCTGTGGAGCTGTCACAAATGGACGAGGCCTCTGACACTCCATCAGAGGGTGCAGGGAGGGAACAACAAGGACTCCGACTTTCTGTGATCAGTGTCATCTAGGGTCTCATCCTGACCTTTGCTGCAAGAGGTACCCTGCTTTTGTTTCAGGGAGCGCCATGATCTCTTTTGTGTTGTATGTTGTAGGTGATGTTGTCTGTTTTATTTTGCTTTCCACTCCAGCACCTGTGTGTGCGCGTAAACCAGTCGGTGATTTGGAGGGGTTTGATGCCTTTTTTGATGCACATGTTTTGTGGAGTGTTGTTTTGTTAAAATCTTTTTAATGAAACGCGAGGAGCGATGTAGGTTCAGTGTTTACTCTAAAAAATAACATTGTTACAATTTACCGAGGATAAATAAATTTTAAAGAAAAGTAAGCTTTTCTCTTGGATGTTTATTTCAGTTCGTGCTGATAAGAGAATAGTCGACATAAGTTCTAATTCTGAAAGTCATTTTATTCCCATTAATTTACTAGAGTAGTTCTTGATTAAAAAAAATTAAAATGCGCTCACAAATAACCTTTCAGTGTATATACAGATCTATGTACATGTTTATAGCCTGTCTATGGTATGTTTTCGCTGATTTTATAGAGACTGTTTCAAGGAATGTTTTCAATAGATTAATTATGAAAAAGTCCAAACCATTACAACTCTACCCTGACCTACATCATGAAATGACACGAGCAATAAATAACTCCTTCAACCTACGACCAGCTGCAGCTGGCTCAAAGATTAAGCAACCCGCTGACAGGGAATGGAAGGGAAAGCTAAAGGCAAACAAACTGCTACTATCTTTGGCGCGTGAGGAAGAGGAGAGATCTCTTCTCTGACACCAAATCCATCAATATCCTCTCTCCTTCTCTCTCCAAATTCAACTTTTTCAAGTGGCAACACAACCAGTTAAGTCACTAATCACACCTCCACTACCTCTTCTCATTTGTTTGAATAATGTCAAATCCTTTCAAATTTACTTATTTACCCTAACGAGCCGTTTCTGGTAATTTTGCAGCTTTCTCTCATTTCTTTCCCCTCCTCTCCATTGCTCTAACAACTCTTGACTGATTTGAGAAACCCAGATGGATTTTGTTCAGAAATTACTAGATTTTGTGTGATTCTGTTGAAAACTCGATCATGTGGAGAAAGATCTTCGGATTTGCTAATCGATTGGAAGTTGTTATGATGGGCTTGCTTTTTTGCATTATTCTTTCTGTCTCTGAAGTTGAATCATATCAGTATTCAATGGGCTTTAGTACAACTCTCTTGCTTCTTTTATATTTTGTTGCGTTTGATGATGTTTGTGCGCTTTAAGCAACGAGAGTCTACATTTGCTCCCCACGGAATCATAAACGCATCCCCATACCAAAATGTCAATGCGCGTACGCACAGGCACGGTATTGAAATGTTTATATGTATGCATATAAATACCTTGATTTTAACAAAATATATAGCAGGTTGTGTCTTTAGAGCAATTTACAGATTGTAGTATGAATTCAAGCAGATATCATTGTGATGATAGATGATGATGACTTATAAACCAACTACCGTCCTTGCTAGATTTTAAATTAATTCCCTAATTATGACCAATGCATTCTTATTTACATCATACCAAACAGATAAATATTACCTCACAAAGGCAGCCTGGTAAACTACTATATATCTAAGTATCTAACCTCTGAACCCAGGACCCATTTAAATTTTCTGAGGGAGAAAAATTATGCGATAAATCATAGTTAGTACCCCCGGTCAGAATATGGGAACAGGAATTAGTTGTGATGGAACCTTGTGCAAAAAACATGATTCCTGCGACCGGTCATGAATTGGCCTTTGGTGCAGATATAATGCGTAATTTGAGCTTCTGGGTAACTTAGCCACACGCGTTTTAATCACTGCCCAGAGCTTCTACCAGTGTTTGATCCAGCCGTTCTTTAATGGGCCTTTAGTGATCCCTTGTCGCTCTGAGACTGCGACCTTTTGCTTCCAGGGCGCCAACACAGGGAGAAAAACATGACAAAGGCTCTGCTTGTCCTTAGCATGACCCAGTCTTTCTGACAATTGAGCAGCCGAGACCAAACGTAAACACATGCCATCAAAGTAGCCTGACAAAGATACCACCACAACGAGAATGCATAATCTGCACATCTTCAGAGGCTACATCTTTAATCACTGGGGACAACAAACAAGCACCTATAATGCAGTTCCACATATATGAAACGTGCATATGTAGTGTTATGTTTCTCTCGTGCTATCAGATTGATAGCTTATGCAGCAATCAGATTATGTTGATAAATATTCAAGCACAGGCATGCAAGACATGCATGCACATACTATGTAACATATACAGTAGGAACCTTTATTGTCTCACACACACACACACACAGACACGCGCGCGCGCAACTACAGCACAATTCACAATATGTAGTAGTAACAATGGCTCAAGAGAGCAAGTTCCAACAAACTGGACACGCCTATTATCATGAATGGATTTTCCCATGTTTGTTATGCTTCACCTTTCTTTTCTTCTGTGCCAGCTTTCTTTCCAGATCTTTCACCCTTCCATTCAGATTTGATATGACTCCCAACTGTTCTTTTCCTGCTTCAAGAAGCTTCTCTAGCATCTCCCTCAGCTTTTCATTTTCTTCCAGCAGTTTCATCTCCTCTTTGTTCATGTCTCCACTTGTGCGTGGAAGAGCCTGGGAATCGGCTTTTTGATCTGGATCTTCAGCTCCGTTGCCACTTCTTCCACGAGCCGGTCCACGGGATTCAGCTGGTTCCTTATTGAGGACGAAAGCATGCATTTCCGGTCTAACAACTGGGGCATGGCCTGCCTCAATACTAGCATCTTTGTCCGCAGGACAAAGCACATCTCCGCTCAGACCATCAACTTCATCAACAATGACGTTCAATCCCTTCTTGTTTCCTTGAGCAACTCCTGCAGTGCAGCTTCCATCCTCGGTTGCCAACACCTCAAAGTTTTCTGACGTCACCTGTTTAAGACCAACTTCCATAGCATGTTCACGACATGAGACATCTTTTCTGTCATCACCCTCGACTCGTAGAGACGTATCTGTAAGATCACTGTCGTCCCTTACTGGCAACATAGGTAGATCCTCATGTGCATTCTGGCCGCACTCCTGCTCCAGGCAAGACTTCACTATAGGCTCAGATCTATCATATTCTGCCACACACACAACAGACTCTCCTGCATCAAATGCCAGTTTCTCTCCTTCACCAGTCAGCAACGTGACCTCTCCAGGGTTGAACTGTTCTTCCACATGTTGCACGGGAGGATCCTCCAATTTAATATCAACAATAGCATCATCTTCAGCTCCATGATCAACTGGAGCTCCTTCATCTTCCTCATGTTCAATCTCCTGTAGCGGTTCTAATAGATCTTTAACATCAAGTCCTGGCACTGCATCACCCGGGGACATCATACTAGCTTTCTCGTCAGCGCAGACCAGAACACTGCTTGATTGGCTTTCATCTTTCTCACATGGGCCCTTACCAACGAGAAGAGGCACATTGGCCGATCCATCTGATTCAGTTGGTGCCCCTTCTCCTCTTGTCATATCTCCAAGAATCTCTTGATTAGTGTCTGATTTCCTGCCTTCTGAAAATGGGTTTTCTGAAGCAGAATTCTCATCTGCTGGCTGCACAAGCCCAGAAAGCAGATCAGTCCCAACAATCAGATTTGGACCTTGATTAGAAGCTGGCTTACTTGCTTGAGACGGGCTTGCAACAATAGCAGTCTCAATATCAGGTCTCTCAGATTTATTCTCAGAAGATGGTTTATTTTCTCCACTATTCCCTTCTGCTGGCTGCACGAACTCCTTGGAATCTGGTTCCCCTGAAAAGGATGGAGTTGCAACAACCGCAATCTCATCATTAGAAGGCGATTCAACAAGATTGACATCAAGTTCTGCATCTTTGATAGCAGCATTGCCAATGGAGTCAATCTTATCTTCCAAAGATTCCCATTTAAAGGACTGCTGTTGGTCTGCAACTGATCCAGCTAAAGAAGCTCCATCATCAGTAGCCCCCTTCTTCTCTTCAACCTTTACAGATTCATGCTCTTCAGCAGCCTGACTGCCTAAGAAGGAATCAAGCTTCTCTTGAAGGCAGACAAGTTCCCTTGCTACAGATTTTCTGATCTCTCTAACACTAGGATGCAAGCCCTGTCACGTGCAACCAATGTAAGATGTGTGAGAAAAGAATTATTCAAAAATAAGATCCATATATTTAAAAATGTCACCAGATAATGAAACACATTAAACACAAAAGATTAATAAGATTTTATTTTAATTGCTGCGGATATTTCACTAACACCCTGCTTCAAGTGGAAGCAAGAAAAACCACCTAAATAAACTTAAAACCATTTTAATCTGGACAGTATTCAGCTCCAGCAGTCGCAGTCATTATGATAAGTCAGAAAATAATTGTTTGAAAATAAATTCCATATATCTAAACATGTCACCAGCAAATAATGAAATGCATCAAACACAAAAGAGATGTTATTTTAACGACTGAGGATATTCCACTAACAATCTGCTTCCAGTGGAAGCAAGAAAATAAACCTAAATGAACTTCGAACCTTGTTTACCTGGATGGTATCCAGCTCCAGCAGCAGAGTCATTATGGTTTCACCAATAACTATCCTTTGCTTTGCATCCAATGCCATAGAAGAAGCTTCAATACTTTGTACTTGCCTCCTGATATTGCCTGCCTGCTCCCGAACTTTTGCAATCTTCTGAAGTTTCTCTAGAGGGTGCCACCTTCTGACCTCTAATCCACGATAAGCAGATTGAATAATTATTGCTGCATCCGTCTGCGACAAGTTCCTTTTTGTTCCCTTCGTTTCTTTCACCTCTTTACTTTCTAAAGATTCTGCATGTCCTCTATCCACCTCCATCTTCTCTTTGGTTCCAGCTTCAGTGGACATCCTTTCTTCAGAATCCTTCTCTCCTATTTTACTGCCTTCAGTAACCTCCTTAGCCTTCAAACAGTTATCAAGTCCTGCAGTTTTCCGGACCGAGTCTGGGACTTCTGCAACAGATTTCTCCATCAGATCCTCAGGCGAAGCAACTGACACCTTCCCAGGCACTTCTGTTCTTTGTCTGGCTCAATCGATGTGTTATCATTCACACTAATAACAGGTATAACCTTCTCAGAGATTTCTTCCCCGTTTTCTCTCCAGGAACTTTGTCCTTCATTGTGCTGATGATCTCTATCCTTGTGGCCAGGTGGACTGGGAGATGCACCATTTGTTTTCTTCCTAGGCAAGGGGTCAACTCTTAAACAAACAGGAGACAACTTTGATGACCTAACTGGCGATGATCGTTTTTTATCTGAAGCCTTGTTCACTTCACTTTCTTCCTTTGGCTTTTCAAAGCTTGTTGCCTTCTTTTCCTCAAGCTTCTCCTCCTGCTTCTCAGGAATGCTAGCCTTCTTCTGACATCTCTCTTCCATTTGCATAACAGGTATTGTCTTGGTTTTCCTTTCCTTCTCCCCTGGTGCTTCTGGCTGAAGTTGATTTTCTTGTTCCTCCTGTACAGATTTTGACCTCGCCCCATCATTCTTATTCTCAAGAAGCCTTAGAGGAACAATTTTAAACTTCGATGGCCAGTCTTCCACAGATCTTGGAGTGATTTCCTTCAAATCTTTTACTGGTTTCTCTGCTTTATCATGACCAGGCATCCAAATAATTGGAAATGGTGACCATTTCTGTGACCACTTATCCTCATCCTGCTGGCCTTTTTTCCCTTCATCCTCTTGTCTTGATCCCTTGGGACTGTTGTCGTCCAAAGGCATCCAACCATTCCAGCACCCGGGTTGCAACTGGGAAGCCTTGTCGCCTTCTCTATCCTTAGTGGTACAAGCAGGAACCCAAACAACTGGTGAAGGGCAGTTAGGCAGCCTAATCAAACCAGAAGAGTCTCCAGCTTGCTGGCCATTTTCAGGCTTCTGCTCTTCAATCTTTGGAGAGCTATCATCTCTTTGGTGGCATGTATGATTTGTACAACCACAACAATGATTTTGGGCCTTGTCATAATCATAACGAGGCTGATCAACTGAATAATGCGGAGGGAAAACAAAATAGGCAGGGTATGCACCATTGTAAGGAGGAAAAGGTCCATAATGATACACCTGAGATGGCGGCTGAACATGAGAAAATTGAGGTCTGAAGTTGTAGTGACCAGGAGAACAGTGATGGAACCACCCTGAGTTAGGGCAGCACATGTTCTCACTGAAAAGAGAAGGTGAAGATGAAGGCACAAAAACTGACTGGTGTTTAAATGGATCCGCTTTCATCTGAGGCATAACCTCCCAACCAGGATAATAATAATGACGAGGGTAGGAATTGGGTTCTGAATGATGAGGAAAAGTTTGACAGTATGGATTCACGTAGCCGTGAACCGGAAACATCCTTCAGGGGTAGCTTATCCGTATATAACAGATCGTAACGTAGTGAAGAGCTGAACTTGGCTGTTTAGCTATTCAGGATTCTTTGGTCTAACACAGGGTTTAAGCAGCAGAGTTCAGTAGTATCGTAATTTGTAAACCTGCAAGATAGATGATTAAAAATTTTCAAACCAAATTAAAGATTGGTTTACTTCTACGACATTAAAATCAAGCATTCCCACTAAAATGAAAAATCTTGGTCTCAAAGAATGCAACACCTAGAAGGATGATTAAAAACAAGGAAAATTTCAAATCAAGCACATCTGTAGCATAAGCAACCATGCTAGCACAAAAACACAAACAGTAATAACTGGAAGCTACATCACAGAATTTATTCTCAAAGGATAACAATAAAACTGGATAACCTGTACTCACAATCCAAATCCAATCATTGCCTATTACCAACACATTCTCAAATGGTAAACTAACCACTATCCATCAGCAATCAAAGTTGGCAATTAAGTAATAAACATTTAGCATGGAAATAACAAATACACCACTCATGACTATATGGCAATAACAACACATAATTTTCCTTTTTCTTTTGAAGGATCAGATTATGTGTGTGTTTCATACATGTTTATACTTTCTATCCGATAAGTTCTTATTAGCGAAATGCTGGTCAGTGGGTGTTCTTATTTTTTCTTTCTTTTTTTTTTTTTTTTTTTTTTTGGGTTTTTGTGTGTGTGTGTGTGTGTGTTGGGGGGGAAGGGGGGGTGCCTCACAGTTTTTTTTTTATTTTAAAAAAAACTAAGAACCTGGAACTATTATGTGTTCACAAGATCAACCTACTCTATTAATTAAACTGGTTTATTGTATAACCATCTCTGCCTATTGTATAATATATCATATAGGCTTGTTAGGAGAGACAAGAGTAGGCTTTTAAAGAGAGAGAGACAGAAAGGAGTCACAACACTTGCAAAATAATCAACAGCAGTGCACATAAAACTCCTGCACTGTATGAGAGTAGTTGCTTGGAATGTGTAACTGCTGTAAGGTGTTTGTGTACGCGCGGGCGCGCTTCAATCCTATAATGTTTATCATTTATATTTGGATGAAAATAAACATAATATTCACACGTTTTCATTCACAAATACAGAACCCAGCAATCAACCCACAATCCAACCATCTCTGCCTATATTTTACATAGGAATTAAAACTTTATTTTTAGGGAAGCGCATGAATGGTACCTGGCGTCAGATTAAAGACTGATCTCCAGGTTGGTCTTTAGCATTACACAAAATGACCAACCTGGCGGTCAAATCATACTCACCTCGTCCATTATTGATGATATTGAGGTTCACCTAAATGGGGCAGACAGGACTGCTTCCCATCCGATTAGCCACATGCCTAATAAAACATCCTCCTTGAATCGTCAAGCATGATTTTCCCCACCTTAACTCATAGCACGCAAGTAGCTGTCTAACATAACTGAATGGTATCTGGATGATCAGCAAGATATAAGGAACCTAGTGGGATTCTTAGGAATGGCAAAACAAAGACACCAGTTGTCACTAATAAGGACAGATCATAGCATAACAGAGGGACTTTACTATGCGTTAACCACTGGGATCCTTTTATAGGACCTGGAATTGGCATTCTCCTGTTGCTGTGCCTGATCCCAAAAATTATTGTGACCACTAAATGGATCAACCAACTCGAAGGAGTCTGGGTCAAAAATTGACCTGCAACAAAATGCTCACACGTGTCCTAGCAACCAAGTGCGAAATCCACAACTCCCATATTCTATCCGGAGACTCGGCCACTCCTGACATCCCGGAGCTACCCTCCATCTCGAAGAGGTTCTCAGTCCGAAGCCCCGTTCCACCATTCTAAGACTTCTACCTCTCCAAGGTCTTTACCACTCCGAGGTCTTCTCCGTCCTGAAAGTCCCAACTCCAAACCTGAACCTCCAACAACATATCGTCCATGATCTCCACTAATACTTATGCAACTCCTTCCTCCGCCACGTGCATAACGTGTAACACCCCTATCAGTGCAGGCAGTTATAGACTGTGACAGATTCCCCGACATGCAATCCTAATTGACCAGCATCGATAATCCCAGACGTTACAAGAGGTCCGATACAATCCTAATTGACCAGCATCGATAATCCCTAATTAACCAGCATCGATAATCCCAGACGTTACAACAGGTCCGATACGTGCAGATCGTGCAGTAACATCAATCCAATTTCGCATCCACTCCAGCATCCACGTCACGTATATAAGATCCTTCTTCTCCTAAAAGAGGGAGATCACTTCCCCAATCCTCTGAGCATACACAACACACCACTCCAGACAGTTCTCTTCTGCAAGTGCATTGGTCCTCCATCCATTACACCGACACTTATCCTCTGTCAGTCCTTTCTACTACACCCGCACGCGACACCTCCATCCACAACTCTAACAATTTTCCTCTGCCGGTCTTTTCCATTCCACTCCACCTATTGATTCTCATGTCCGAGGGTCACTGGTACTCCTAAACTGAAAGGTGCCTCTTTCGTATGTGCTCGGTATCATCCAGGGAGTTCCTCAAATCGCTTGTGGTGGGTTCAATTTACAGTAAGCCAATTTTTTATCCACCACAAACTGATGCTTTAATACTCAACATCTCCTCCCCATCCGACCCAAAACCTTCCACAAAAAGCCTATTTCCTCGTGTCGATAGCCCCGAGAAAGCAAACCATCACCCACAACAATTTTGCAGTTTTATGGAGCAAATGCAACTGAAAAGCGAGCTTGAAATCCATAAAACGAAGGAGCAAATGCAACTGAAAAGTGAGCTTGAAATCGAAGAGACTTGCCCGATGGCCCATCAAAGACCTGAGGCAGCCCAGACCAATGCCCCCTCTCAACGAAGACTGCTCCGACAACGAGGCCAATTCGCCTCGTTCTTAAACAGAAGCTCAACATTGCTAGTCTCAGAGAAGAACCGAAGAATTTTCCGACATTCGAATCCTCAACGAGTTAATCCAAAGACAAATCGAGGAGACATAATTGCAACTCCGAAGCGGGACAAAACAAACCGCTACCCATGTCTCCGACTCCTTTCTCTCCAAAGAGATCCTAGAGTGCGAGTTTGCAAGGAAATTCGCAACTCCGACTTTCAACTACTATTCGAGAACGGGTGACCCGATTCAGCACATCAGGCACTTCCGGTACAAGATCTACTGCCGCAACGATCCACTTATGTGCCTAACTTTTTTTGTCCAGTCTGAAAGATGTTACCTCAGATTGGTTATATTCCCTGCCGCCACATTCTCTTCACAACTTCGAGGAGATAACTGAAATGTTTCTCACTCACTACGCCTCACCGAGAAGTCAAGAACCACTACCACCTCACCAACAAAATGAGACAGGGCAACAGCCTTAAGTCCTATATTGGTTACTTCCAAAGCCAACTGGCCAAAATTTTTCACTATAGTGAGATGTCTCTACACTCGTATTCATCATCAGGCTGCAAGTTTCTCAACTCTTGTATAAGCATTTACTGAAGCATAATGTCACTCGGATGAGTGAAGTTCTATCCCAAGCTTAGCCCTACATCCTGTTGGAGAAAGTGATGAAGAGCTCCGTCAATCAAACTGTCAAACGCGACGACGGAGAAAAATCAAAGCCACAATATGAAGCCACTACCGGAGCCAGGAACCTGAATTGGGGGCAACCCGCCTACAAGAGATAGGCGCTCCCGGTTCTTTCACCGAGCACTCCAAGCTTTCAAGCCGACAAAGCACTTCACTCCGCTCATAATCCCCATCAACGAGGTCTTCAACGCCATCAAGAACCAACTGAGTCAGGCGCCCGAAGTCAATCCAATACGACCCTACACTTCTCGGTGCAAAAGAATTTTCGCTCCTAACCGTTTTAGCTCATTCTAATGTTGGAATTACCCCCTCAAAGTCCCACTAAATTCGCCGCTCCACTATGGGTCTCAACCCACACTCAGAGCTCAGTGCTCGCACGCTCCGCTGATAGGTCACCCCCACGACAACACGAGCACCTGCCTACGACGCCCCTCTCGATTAGTCAACGGGCAGTCGATAGTCAACGGGCAGTCGAAACACTCCATTCCATTATATTTATTTGGTTACATCTAACAAGAGTAATACAATAAACATCTCTGCGTTTACATTTTTTTAAAAAAAATTACAGTAGATCTAAACCCAGATGCTCCAATCCATCCTACTAGTCCTACAACACCTCCGAACTCCAAGGACACACTTGGGGTCATAGAAGAACATCTACCAAAGACACCATCCTATTGTTTATACCACTATCCAAAGATCCCAGCTTCGGTGAAGAGAGACCAAGAGGCTAAATTCAGAGAGGATGTTTCAACCTGAAACACCTTTCCACTCTCCATGATTTCAAGACAGCCATACCGACATCACATACCCCTCGCGTTGGGAAAAGGACTGTCAGAAAGCCCTCCAGGAGGGCAACAGTGGTGCCCGATGAGATCGGCTCAAGCAAGAGGCAAGACAGTGATGATATCACATATGCACCCCTATAACGCTCAGGAGAAGTACCGCTACCAAACAGGAAGTCTTCAAATCACCAGCCAAGGGCCTCCAACCCATTAAGGGAAAAGCCAACATCCCTCGATTTGGGCAAACTGAAGTTACATCCGTTCGTCCTGAACATCCCCTCCAACGGCGATACCCTGTCACGACGACCAATGCGCCGTAACAGCCCCTTCACGGCAATCAATGCGACACCTCCAAACTCCCTAAAACAGAGCTTGATCATCATTTCCTCCCCCCTCATTTTTCATCCGATGAAAAGATAGGACATGTCAACGCAGTGAAAGAAAAAAGTAAGGTTTTGCAGCATAAAACAAAGAAGATAACTTTCGATGAATGAGAAGCACAACTGCCTCCAATTCAAATTTTCAATACCTGAGAAGGCCCACAATCCTGAGATTTTCGGTCAACAATAAAGACAAAAGATCAATCATCGTCGTCAAACCATAAAACTCTACAATCCCAGTCATAATGACATCATGATAGAGATCCCATTGCCCGATATGACAACCGACAACCAGCTATGCAACTCACAATTAATTCCAAAAGATCCACAGTAATCCGAAAGGATTCGTCAAACACTTCTCTGCGTCAAACGTCATAATGAATTAAGATATCTTCGCTTTCCTGACTTCCCCTCCGTAGACTCCGACAAGTGGGGAAGCAGCGAGCATCTATAATAAACAAAATTTAACATACATCAAGATGTTTACACGTGTCCTAGCAACCAAGTGCTTTCCCTCGAGAAATCCACAACTCCCAGAGTCTACCTCGGAGTCTCCGCCACTCCTGACCATCCCGGAGCTACCCTTCGTGTTGAAGACGTCCTCGGTTCAGAGCCCAATTCCACCATTCCGAGACCTCTACCTCTCTAAGGTCTTTCCCACTCCGAGATCTCCGTTCCGAAGGTCCCAACTCTGAACCTGAAGCTCCAACAACAAATCGTCCATGATTTGTCGATACACAACTCCATCCCCCACGTGCATAATAGTGCAGGCAATTATAGACAGTAACAAATTTCCTGACATGCAATCCTAACCGACTAGCATCGATGATCCCAGCCGTTAGAACAGATCCAACACGTGCAGATCATGCGGTAACAACAATCACCAATTTCACCTCCACTCCAGCATCCATGTCAGGTACATATGATCCTTCTCCTAGAAGGAGATCACTTCTCCAATCCTTTGAGCATACACATCTCACACCACTCCAGGCAATTCTCCTTTGCCAGTGCACCAATACAATCGCAGTTGTCCTCTGCGCGGTCCTCTCATCCATTACACCGACAGTTATCCTTTGTCAGTCTTTCTACCATATCTGTGGATCGTAGTTGTCCTCTGCGCGACATCTCCATCCACAACCCCGATCATTTTCCTTGCCGATCTTTTCCGTTCCACTCCTAATGATTCTCACACCTGAGGTCTTAGACTAGCATTGTTGAGATTTAGGTCGAACAAATAATCCCACATCGACTAGTCATGGGATGGTCTTGGGTTTATAAGGATTTGGGCTACTCCATTTAGAAGGCTAATCTTTTAGGATGGTACCCCGAGTCCTTACAAATGGCATCAGAGCCATGCCCCAAACTTAGTCGTGTGTGGATGATGTTCAATCCCCCAGGTCATAGCGGAGGCGCAGTGGGTCCCTGTTAAGCTAGATCTATAAAGATTGAGCTCTCGAGGGAGGTAACCATGATCCAGATGCTTCATGTAAGACGTTTTGTCCAACAGTGAAGAGGAGTGCTCCAGGTGCTTTATGTAAGACGTTTTGTCGTCCAACACAGTGAAGATGAGTGACCTCGATTGAGCATATGATTTTCTCGAATGAGCGAGGAAGATTGGCTTCAGAGAAGCTCAGACTCTTTCTAAGGGAGAATAAAACCTATTCAATTCACAAGGCACAAAAAGGCGCAATAAAATCCCTGTAGAGCTAGT
Source organism: Agave tequilana (assembly GCA_038442645.1). Classification (NCBI taxonomy): domain Eukaryota; kingdom Viridiplantae; phylum Streptophyta; class Magnoliopsida; order Asparagales; family Asparagaceae; genus Agave; species Agave tequilana. The sequence continues at coordinate 205,282 of JAVJIF010000705.1, read as the reverse complement.
TGAGCTCTCGAGATTAGCAGTGGAGCCCTGCTTCACGTAAGGCGTGTTGTAACGCAGTGAAAAGGATCTCGATCTCAATTGAGCATATGTCCTCCAGGTGTGAAGATGGTCTTCCAAGTGTGAAGATGAGCTTACAGGGTGACTCTTTATTCGAGAGGGAGATTGTTAGAATTTGGGTCAAACAAATAGTCCCACAAGGGCTAGGCATGTGTATGTTCTTGAGTTTATAAGAATTTGAGCTACTCCACCTACAAGGCTAGTCTTTTGGGATGGTGCCCCGAACCCTTACAAGCATCACACCAATGCTCCTAACCTAAAGGTGCTTTTTTCGTGTGTACTCAAACATGTCTCATCCGTGAAACTCCTCAAATCGTCGCTTGTGGTGAGTTCAATCCACGGTAAGCCGATTTTTATCCACCACTGATACTCATACCCATTTTTTAAGAAGCGCCTATTCACTATACTTCAAGTATGAACCTCCTACGTAATCTTTACAATACCTCGTCTCTAGAAACTGTTGACGTTGACCCTAAACTATTTTATGTTTTAGTTTGGATATTGTATATGTAATGTATTCACTTATTGTATTCACTTTCTACACAACATTTTTGTTTTTAAAATATGTGGAACTTTCTTCTTATGGTCTTATTTTTCCTATACTGGCATCTCATATTCTGTGCAACCCTTTCTTTTTCCCTTGTTTTTCTTTCAGAAAATAGGTTGTAACCTAACGCAAGGTTTGAACCCCAAATTTACCGCACATTACAAAAGGCTTTACCACTGTGCTCCAACAATGCATCCAATTGTATTGCCGCACCCATATCATGCAAAGGCCTATTTGTTTGTGTGTAAAGGGGTAGGAAGCGGAGTCCACCCAGCTATTAGACTCAGATTACACCAACTCGTTTTGTTGTACAAAGGAAATCAATTCTACCAAGAGTCGCCATTATAATTTTTTTATATAATGGAAATCTCTGATCAACTGTTGATTTGGCTTCACAAAATTACACCCCTTTTCCCATTTCCATTCAGGGCGTGTTTGGTTGCAAGGAAGTGGGCGGAAGTAAGAAAATGGGAAAGTATAATTGCTCACTTCCCTATCTATCCAAACACCGGAAAAGGAAAATAAGAAAACCCCTTTTCCTTTTTTCTTCTCTTTTACACAACCATTTCCTTACTTCCAGAGTGCTATAGTTAATTTTGTGGTCATGTAAATCTCATTTGTAATAAGTTGTAGCATCAAACAGTTAATTTTTTTGTCATGTAAATCTCACTTGCATTCTAATTACAGTCCATTTTTTATTTTTCTTAATTAATTTTTATTTTAATAATATTTTGCGGTCAACTTTGTGGTCAACTTTTCCACTTCTACTTTCCATTACCATCCAAACACTGAAAAAGACATAATATTTTCCAAACCACACTTCCCAACAACATCCAAACACCGGAAAACTTACTAACCAATTCTCAAGTTTCAAAGAGAACTATTACCACTTCCTCACTTCCTTACTTCCTCACTTCCACCCTAAATCAAACAGGCCCTCAACCAAACAAGGAAATGCCTTTTCACCCTACATTTTTTTTTCCTATCCAAAAAAAGTTGATTCCAAGAAAAATACTTGGAGTGTTTCCATCTGACACTCCACGAGTCAAAATGTCTCAATTGTCGTGTGCAATCTAATTGTCTAGCTATTTATAAATGGAAATTCTACCCATAATACCCTGGACAAGTACTGGAATTGATCCAAATTATGATCAGATCGCACGGAAGTTATGATGTTAGCTGCGAATAACTTGTGAATTTTAAATCTACAAGAAAAGAACCTTAGCCAACATGTTGGTTCCCAATGAGTAACTTAATGTATTTGCAGTTGATCTAACCTGCACTCAACCCAAAACTAAATAAATGAATATGAGAAACCATTCAATATTCATTCTTCAAATAAAGTTGAAAGTTAATATTCATGCTGCTACAGATATATTTCTACATCTAATTAAATGCGCATTAAGCTCACAGTGTATTGCACAAATAGCCAACATGGAGAAAGAGCGAATGAGGCGAGCTCAGGTCTGCAATAGTTTGCCAGCTGAATTGATTTTGTTCGAAAAATCACACACACTAAAACATGATATGAATTTTCAGATCAAGAAAATCCATAAATCCCTCTTAGAGAGGATAAGGAGATTCTTATCTATTATGAAAGATTGTCAATAACTTCACTGCATTGAATCTTTAAGATTGGCAGGTAGGTTGAATCAAAATTGCATGCAGAGGCTGCTTCATGACATTCAGCCATTGTAAATTATAGAATTTCTTTGAAAAAGGAAATAAGAATTAAACAGTTAATAAGCTCCAAAGAATTATATAACAGACTTGAGCAGAAACCAAACGCAAAAATTAGAAACTTCAGCTAGCTGGCTATGTTGAGCTCATTCCCTCAAGTCGCATCATGTTTGTAATGAGGACTACTTATCGGGTCAAAATCTAATAACACCAAAGCATAAAGAGAATATAACCTAATCCCATTCCAAGATGCAAGCTTTTGGTCACGTCAACCAAAAATTGGATACCCATGAATTCTGGATCAGAGGACAATCTAAAAGTTTTGAAGAGAAATTACAACCTACTACAGTTAGGAGGAACTCAAAATTAAGGTATTAAAAAAGAAAAAAAATACAAGCAAATAACTTACAGATGATGAGATGAGAGTCGGTAGGTGCAGTTCTGAGCGATCCAACCAACCAAATGACTTAGTTACCAATGCAATTCTCTCCACAAACCCTGAATTACCCTCTCTCTTCTCTCGACGATAGCTAGCTCTATGTGCGTCTAGTTTCGCTCTCTCAAACTTGAAGATGAGGTTGCGGTCCTTATGTGTGTATTTATGATCGAGAGATCATGGAGATGAACCGGTCCCACTCCCATTCCTGGAACTCCCCCGTGCCTTCCAGAATCTCTCTCTCGACGATTCTCGCACCACCCGTTGTGACTATAAAAGCCCAATATAAGGCCCATCCCCTACAGAAAACTGGGCCGATAACGGGTTCCATCTGGCCTAAAGGGTCCAAAATTTAACCTCAAAAAAGCCCATCCTAACGAACTCTCTCTCTAATTTGCCAAGGATAGAATCAAAACTAGATTGAGGGCCTAGTCAGGGTCTACTCTGGGACTTATCCTGTCTCTAGGCGATAGTTGGACTTCTATAGCCCGTTTTAGACCCATCCCGGCAACGGCGCCACCCAAGAGACTCATATTATCTTTTCAAAACAATTATGATTTCTAGTCTATGAGAGTTAATTTGAATCTTTCACTAGATTAATAGTTGAGCGTTTAAGCGACTGTATATTTTTTTCTATTAAAGAAGAGGATTTATAAAATATGAATTTAAAATCTTAAGCCAATAAGCTAAGCTATACCATCTTCTCAAAAAAAAGAGTTAAGCTGCACCACGTTAATGGTATATATGAAAACCCCAGGACCTGGGGGGAAAAAACAAAAACAAAAATTGGAGTGCATTAGAGATTAAGGGTTGGATGATGATGAATCCGAATTCCCGCTACTTCTTAAAACATAACTGTCCATTTAACTCAAAGTTTCTGAGAAACGGATCTCATTCTACAATGTCATATGTCTTGCTAAAGTCAATTTTGGGAAAGAAAAACTCTCCACTTTTACTTTAGCGCGATAATGAAAATCTCTTATGCGATAGCACTTGGCTCTTCAAAGTCACGGCCATGCTATAGCTTTACTTTCTGGGATCTTAAAAGTCACTTGCCTAGCTACTTCTTTAGGCCAGAAATTAAGTCACATTACACATGTGCCTACTTCATTTTTTCCAACTTGCTTAATATTGATCCTATTTAATTTATATATATAGAGATAGAGATAGACTTGTGTCATTTCAGAAGGAGCCAAGACCGAATCTTTCACACTCAAATATAACCTTACGACATCTGAATGCAAGATCTGCTTCATTGAAATTGATCTACATTATTTCAAGTAACTAAAAATAAAAGAGTATGTATTTTTGCACATCTATCCATCAAGTAGGCGCAAAATGGATGGTAGAAAATAAGTTAGATCTACATTTTTAGACATTCAAATTCTCGATCCGACCATTTCATCATGATCTAAACACTTAAAACCCTTACACGCACCATTTTTTTGTTAGATTTCAAATATAACACTGTTAAATTAACCAACTCACTATTTCGACTGTTCCTTTTGTGCCTACTTGTTGAGTGGGCAAAAAGTATTCAAAATATATGATTTTTTATTTTTACTTACTTAAAATAATGTATATCAACTTTAACAGAGTGAATCTTGCATTCGATGTCGTTATGATTGTATTTGAGTGAGAAGGATTCGCTCGAATCCTTCCGGAATGACACAGGTTTATCTCTTTATATATATTCTGAGTTTTATATGTAATAATATATAATGTTTTATGTTAAAAATGTTAGGCATATAGTTTATGTGTAAGTAGAACGATTTGATATAGGCACCAATTAACAACACACTCATCTTAATTAACGCCCCCCAACCCCCCCTCCCCCCCCCCCCCAAAAAAAAAAAAAAAAAAAAAAAAAAAAAAAAAATCTTTCTTGGGAAAATTGTCTTTACCCTTTTGAGAAAGATCTTCTTTCTCTTACTCCTTGTGTTTTTCCCTATAAAAAACCCTCTTATTGTGAAAGAGAGGGGGACCAGATATGTAATACGTGTTGACGATGGTCGGCTCATCCTTGCAGCTATCTTCTCTCTACTTGGTGCGTTGGTCCCTTCGATAGAAATGATCAGAGCATGGATTGCAATCAAAGCAATCATTGTACGTTTGTGTCCAGACTATGGATTGAAGGAGATGTCATAGGCATCACCCGTGCCATTGAGAGAGGGATAGGAACACATGATCATGCGGCAAATCTCCTTTGTGATATTATTCGATGACTATAAATTCTTGAGGAGCATAAAATCACACATATTTACTGAGAAGGCAACAACCCTTCTGATTTTATGGCTGTTGGAGGCTCTAAAAACATCTAAATGGAGTACTGAGAAACCTACTTTCGGAATTGTATAACCTTATCAAATTCAAGTAGGGACGTAGGAAGAGAAGGAGATGTGCATGAATTTTCTGTACTACCCAAAAAAAAAACGCTCTTACACACAAAATCACCACTCACTCATGTATTTGAGTGAGCAGGTGTATTTGAGTGGGAAAAACTTTTCATTGTACCCTCCTATTCTTATCTTCTCTTCTTCCTTAAGTCTAAAATCAAGAAAAAAAAAAAAAAAACCTTTTCCTCTCTCCTTCTTTATCTCTCTTAAAAAAAAATGAAAGACTCCATCATTCTTTCGTATCTCTTCTTCTTCATATTTTCTTCTTCTTTCGTCGTCTTTATCTCTTAGATCTAAAAAAATATATTTTATTCTAACTCAAAGACAAAAAAAACCCATGAGAAGCTCATTTTCTCTTCTTCTAGATTTCTCATCTCCTAAATCTAAGAAGCTAAACTCCAAAAAACTCATGTTTTCTTTCTTTTTTCACCACCTCTCACTGAAAAACTCAAAACTCTAATAAAAATTAATAAGTAAAAAATTCTCATTTTTCTTCATCTCTCAATTTGAGAAGGTAAACTTAAAAAGATCACTTTCTCTCTTTTTACTCCATCTCTCTGCTCAACAAACTCAGCTCAATAAAACCTCAAACACTTAGAAGAAAATCCTTTTTCTATTCTTTCTTTTCTTTCCCCCCCCCCCCCCCCAACTCCCTTCTCTTGTTTTATTATAGATCATATCACATAACTATGGGGTTTTTGATTGTTACATCACAATTTCTCTATTAATCTTATTAAACGTGTCTTTTTTTTGAAAAGAAAATCTCAATTTCTTCATTGAGCATAAATTTGATGAAAGATTGAAGTTTTTTTTAATAAAAAGTTAGTCTTTCATAATATTTGAAGTGTTGAAAGTTTTCATTAAACGAGTTCTTTAAAAGAAAAAGAAAAATGAAGAGTCTCGCGTCTGTACAAACTATTTACTTTCTTATACAAATTGTCCATTTTTTACGTAAACTGCCTATTTTTCATTATAAATTATCTACCTTTTCCTATTAACAGTTTTTTTCATCTTAATATTGTATTATTCAATTTTGTTTTAAATTTTTATGTTTATTGGTATAATATTTATCTTAGTTCTAATTGTCCAATCTACTTCTTAAAATATCGACAATTGCATGTGAATTCTCAAATTAGTGAGAACACTAATTTGAAACACTGTTACGATAAACTAATTTAGAAAAATAAATTTATAAGAAAAAATAGCCTATGAGAAAAAACAATAACCTAATGTGTTTACAAGAAATAGAAAAACTAAATATAAAAATTCTTATTTTAATTTACAAATTAAATTTTATATAAGAAAAAAGTAAACACTTTCACTTAAAACAAGCATACTAAAGATCTGATACTGATAATACCAGCATTAAATGCTATTCAAACCTTAAGTCCCACAAATCTCACATTAATGAAAGCATTATTTAAAGAATATCTATAAGACAACGGCATGTCAGATGCATTTAATATGCCTCACATGTTCCTATTTTCGTCAACAAGTTCTGGCTTCTCATCAGAAAAAAATGTTCTAATCTTGAGAAACATTAATTCTCTAGAGAAAGAGAAACCTAGCAAACTTTTTATAGAAACTCTTACTTTTGAAAAAAAGATCCCAATGGTTAAGCATCCTAAATAAAATTTAACAGAAATCTACCAGCATAGTCCCATCCCCGGGTATGAGAAATTACAGCGAACTTTTTGGGGGCACACTCGATCGATAGGGCTATTTGGTTGTTGCAAGTGGGCTGCAAAAAATTTGCAGCTGTTTGGTTTATTTTGCAAGTGCAAAGCCCACTTGCAGCAAAAAAATTTGCAGCTGTTTGGTTTATTTTGCAAGTGCAAATTCCACTGCATATTCATTTTGCAGCTCTTGCAAGTAGGCTTTGTACTTCATTTTGCGGCTGGCCTTTATTTCCCCATGTCCCTCTTTCTCTTCAATAATTGTCTACTCTCTCTTCTTCCTGCTCCTCCATAAGGCACCAGACTGTCTCCTCTTCCGCCCCTTCCCCAGCTCCCAGCACCTCCTCTTCCTTTTTATCATCAACTTTATCGCCTCCTTCTTCCTCCTCCGCCCCCTCGACCCCTCAATTTCATCTCTGTCGCTGCCTTCGTCGCCCCTACCGTTACCCCTCTACCAACCTCCACCTCGACCGCGCCGCCAGCCTCCCCCGCACCATCGCCTCCCCGTCGGCATCCGCAAGCCCTTGCTCTGTGTTGTCATCACCGGTGGGGATGACTTCTTCTGGTCCCATCGCGTTAACTGCCTCGTAGATCATGGAGATAAGTCATCATCATTGATAACTTCTTCACCTCCTGGAAATAGAACCTCATTCACCATTTCAGAAACTCTAAGTTTGAGTTGATCGGCGAAGATGTGACCACTAGCAGCCACGATGGAGACAATGCTGGCGGTTAGGTTGTTGCAAATAAAGGAAAAGAGAGAAGAAGAGAGAGAGAGAGAGAGAGAGAGAGAAGGAGAAGAGGAGGAAGAAGAAGAGAAGGTAGAGAAGTATAGGAGGTGATGGCCATGGCTACCGGCGCCCATGTGAACGGAGGCGACGTGACGATTGGGTTTGCAGTCATGAGGAAAAAGGTAGCAGAGAACAGAGAAGAAGAGGAAGGAGAAAGAAGAAGAGGGGATGAGAGAAGGAACGAGGAAGAGGAGGAGTGATGTTTCATTGAAAAAGATTGAAAAAGTGCAAGCTTCTTTATTTGATTGTAAAGAAAATTTCAACGGATCAATAATCTGATTACAAAAGAAGGGAGCATAGTTGGATCTCCCTTTTATTTAAGGCCGGGTTCTTTGCGTAGCGGTGAAAAGTGAATCTTATTTCTTTTGATCAGGTGAATGTCAAGTTCTTCTAAAAATCTTCTCCTTGGATCACAGACAGAGTAGCACAGCTCCTATCCAATGAAATCTCAAAGAGACTTAGATAAAAACTTAAACTGAGCAAGTTGGTAGAAGAATTTAGCTCTTTATCGGTATTCCTCAGCTAAAAAAATTCCCCAACTTTTCAATAGTGGCTTTAGCTATTTATAGGGGTTTCAGGGGTAAAACTGTCCCTTAAAAGCCCTCCATAATGGGGGTTAACTCCCCTCGTTACGTAGACAGTAACTGACCCAGTAATGAGGGCAGTTATAACTGAGACACAGAGCTCCTCTGCAGTTGGGACGTGGGCTTGAGCCCTGCGTTTAGTCGTTGAGGTAATACTGGACGCGGGTCTTGGGCTTCGCGTTTGGGCGCCGTGGTGGTGTTGAAACGCTAGCTTCAAACGTTGTGTTGAGCTTTGCGTCTGGGACGCGGGCTTTAAGCTCTGTGCTGAGACGCGGGCTTCGAGCTTTGCTAGACGCGAGCTTTGAGCTTAGCTAGACGCGGGCTTCGAGCCCTACGTCGTGGCATTGCAGTGATGCTGGGACGCGAGTTTCGAGCCTCACAGCATTTTGACATTGTGGTGATACTGGGACGCGGGCTTCGAGCTCTGCATCTAGGCATTGCAGTGATGTTGGGATGCAAGCTTCAAGCCCTACATCTTGAAGTTGCATGAATGGCTTTTATTAGTCTCGCGTCTAAAGTATGGACTCTGCATTTGACGACTTGTCTTCTTCTGCTTCTGGTTCGACATTAGCTTCGTCACCAGATTCTAGTTCTTCTGGCTGGGGATTTTCGTCTGTCTCCAGGGAATCCTGGTACAGGAGGGAGTCTGTGAAGTAGTTCTCTACTCCCTTGAACGGATGCCTTTAGGCGATCAATGTTCGGACTTTTCCATTTTCGTCAACGTACTTCATGACATGATGGAGAATAGAGGGGACGATGGAGTTGCAATGAATCCATAGTCATTCCAGCAACAATATATGAAGTGTCAGCGTCGATAACATAGCACGTCACCTTAGATCTTAGGTCCCAATCTAACATTTGAGTTTAATCTTTTCTATTGGGCGCGTACCATTGGCGTTAGAACTGTAAATGGTAATTTGAGTAGCGCTCAATCGGTGAGTGGGGATTCCCAAGTGCTGTATGACCCGGTGGGACATGATGCTCAACGCGGATTCTGAATCCACTTGAATGCGACTCACTTCAGACGATCCAATATGCCCTGTGAGTACAGAGGTCTATCATGTTCCCCTTGACCTGCATGTCATCTGACATGAAGATTATGCAGGGGGCATGTTGAGAGATGTGGAGACAGTCTTCTTCATCTTTCTCCTGTGGTTCAGTTGAAATCCGAGCCATGAAGACCTCAGCATTAGCTAAAATTTCTCTCAGAGCTTCTCTTGTTGACTTTGACAGTTTCAGGAGCTCGTAAAGATTGATCCTGGCTGGGTTATTGGCCAGTTGAGTTAAGACATCAAAGCGGTAAGGTGCTGAAGATCCTTCCACTTTGTCCTTCGGAAGGGCCTTGGAATACCGAAGCTCCTTTTGCCTCTCCACGGGTTACTTCATGGATTTCTTGGTTGGCTCAGGGGTGAGTTTAGGTGGATTTTGAAATCACCTAGAGGGGGGTGAATAGATGATATTGCTAATCTAGAAACAAAATGCGGAAGCTAAAACAATTTTGCAACACACTTAATACAACAACAAGTGTAGCCGAATTTCCCGTGAAGGGCTCTGAACTAACTCCTCTTGATTCCCCTGGATAAGGGTTGAGGTGCTATATGAAGCTCTTGTGGTTAAGTATAAGTGAGGCACACACATAAGCAAGCCAAGCATATAAGGATGAACAATATGAAATAATGCAAGGCACAACACAAGCAAATATGATATGATGATAAGAATGATGCTTTGCACAAATAAAAGAGAGAGAGAGTTAAGAGATAATGGATCAAACGCAAACACAAAGATATGTTTCGAGGCTCGAGCCCCTAGCTCTACGTCCCCGCCTTCACCGAGAAGGATTTCTAATCCACTATCTTGTCCACCGAGGACTCCCACGAAGGGAACCTCCACCGAGGAGGATTTGTACAATAAGGGAGTACTGAACTCCTCTCTCAAACACCACCTCACAACCAAGGGGTAGGCCCGTAGCCAAACAACCACAACACCTCTACCGAAGAGGGTTACAACCACCAAGCTCCACCTCACACAAGAGGGAGCAAACACCAACCCAATACAACAACCTCAACCTCTACTAAAGAGGGAGCAACACAAGAAATCAATGGTTTACAACAAGTGGTATGTTTCAACCACAAACCTCTTTCCTTTCCATAAACAAAGATCCTAAATAGATTAGGATAGAAGATATAGCTCAAGTGGAAAAACTAGGTGTTTGGAAAACAAAACTCAAAGAAATAATCTTGGGAAAACTCTTGATGATAATAGAAATGAAGAACAAACACAAATCTCCCAAAATACTATTTTCTTTGATTTTTCCAAAAACCTAAAACAAATAAGATAAATCTTTTTGGCACAAAACTCTTTTGAAAACTTGTTTAAAACAGTAGAGAATGTCTGGAAATTTTGGCTCTAAAAATCTTGTCTAAAATCCCAAAGAAATGGGGTATTTATAGGCCCAAAAGAAAACTAGCCGTTAGGCTGATCTGTCAGCCTGACAGGCTGGCGGTCGACCGCCAACGGTCTGAAATATGACCGTTGGGCAATCCCGGTCGACCGCCCGATCGACCGCCCAGATACAGAGAGCAAAGCTCTCTGGTCTGGTCGACCGGTCGGTCGACCGGCCCACTGTGTTGCCAGACGTGCACATCTCTGTGCACGTCGGTCGACCACACGGTTGACCGGCCCTTGGTGCGGTCGACCGACCTGGCCTGTCAGCCAGTTCTGGGTCAGAAACTGGGGTTAAAATATTTCTAAAAATCTTATAAAAACTTCTAAAAATCCCCAAAAATAGTTTTAACATTTTGCCTTGATATATAAACATGTGATAAAAATTTCAACTTAAATATCAAGCAATTTGAACTATTTTTGTGTCTTATCATATTTATCAAAAACCAAAACTAGTATTTTGTCAAACTTTGATTTTTCAATACATGAATAGGATAGTCAAAATAAGTTTGTTTAAGATATGAAGCATGTATGTATATTGAACACATCTAATATACATAAAAACCAAGTAAACTTGTTTTGATCAATCTATTCATGAAAAACTAAATTCAAAACATAAAACTTATGTGTGTTGTGCACTTGAGCATATCAACTATTCTAAGCTTTACAAATGGATCTAAACACACTAAACACTAGGATACCTAAGTCTTCTTGACGATCTTCAATCTTCAAGCCGACTCGATCCAAACTCCGTGATCCAACGAGCATGGCTATGAATGATCTTGACGCTCGGGCTTGGGAATCACCAAGTGAAGGCTTCCAAACTCCTCTTTTTGAAGCAATCACCAACTAATATCTTGTTCATGATCTGAAACTAAAATCACAAGATTATTAGTAAACATAACTACATGAGTTAATCATCATCAAAACTAGAGTGAAAGGCCTCCGGGCCAACAGATTTGTCACCATTTTGTCATATTTCTTCAAGTACGACTGACCAGAGCGGGTCCCTGCTACGAGCGGCGCACTTGGTTCTGCAGCAAGGATGAGTGTCTCCTCCTCCGAGTCAGTTAGTGAGGGGATATCAGTTTCTGCTTCCCAGGAGGAAGCACACACCATATTGTAAGTTGAAACTTTTGTTTTGCCTTTTGACGTCCTGTTGGTAACAATAGTCCACTGTTGGCCTTCCACGAGGTTGGGATGAGCCCACATGATTTCTCCCTGAGGAGTAGAAATAGGTACGAGACCTTTCTCCCACTTGTGGTGTAGATCTGTATTGAGCACCCTTAGTTCCCCTTTCGGGATGGGAACTACTCCGGCCGGCGTTGGAGGCTGGACCCCGAACTAAAGAAATGACGTCATATTTGATGTCACTTTCTTCTGCTCCGGGTGAAGCTTGAGCATCTCCGCATCAATCTAAGCTTGGAGAATGTCTTTGAAGACATAACAGCTCTTGGTAGGGTGCCCCAGTTTCTGTGGTGTTGGCCCAGAGGCCTTCCACTCTAGTTTTGATGATGATTAACTCATGTAGTTATGTTTACTAATAATCTTGTGTTGTTTAAGTTTCAGATCATTGATCAAGATATTAGTTGGTGATTGCTTCAAAAAGAGGAGTTTGGAAGCTTTCACTTGGTGATTCCAGAGCCCGAGCATTAAGATCATACCTTTGCACTCGGTGGATCACATTTTGGATCGGGTCGACTTGAAGATGAAGATCATCAAGAAGACTTAGGTATCCATAGTTTAGCTTAGTGTGTTTTAGATCCATTTGTAAAGCTTAGTATAGTTGATATGCTCAAGTGCACAATACACATACACGTTTTATGGATTTTGGTTTTCATGAATAGTTTAGATCAAAACAAGTTTAAATGGTTTCTATGTATATTAGATGTGTTCAATATACATTCATGCTTCATATCTTAAACAAACTTATTTTGATAGTCTATTCATGAGTTTTAGGAAAAATCAGATTTCCTATTGAAAAATCTAAGTTTGACAAAATACAAGTTTTGGTTTTTGGTAAAAATGATAAGACACAAAAATAGTTCAAATTGCTTAATATTTGAGTTGAAATTTTTTATCACATGTTTATATATCAATGCAAAATGTTAAAACTATTTTGGAGATTTTTACAAGATTTTATTAGATTTATTAGAACTATTTTAACATGTTTTTCTGACCCAGTTTCTGACCCAGAACAGTGACTGACAGGCCAGGTCGGTCGACCGCACGGTCGACCGAACCAAGGGCTGGTCGACCGAACCAAGGGCCGGTCGACCGAGCGGTCGACCGACGTGCACAGCCTTGTGTACGTCTGGCAGACACATGGGCCGGTCGACCAGTCGGTCGACCGGACTAGAGAGCCTTGCTCTCTGTATCTGGACGGTCGACTGGGCGGTCGACCGGGAAGCCCCAACGGTTATATTTATGACCGTTGGCGGTCGACCGACCGGTCGACCGCAGGCCTGTCAGGCTGACAGATCAGCCTAACGGCTAGTTTTCTGTTTGGCCTATAAATACCCCATCTCTTTGGGGATTTTCATAAGACTTTTGACAAGAAAAATTCCAGAGTTTCTCTAGTGTTTAAAACAAGTTTTCAAAAGTATTTTTGGGTTTTAAACTTCCAAATTGGTTTTGTATTTTAGGGTTTGGGAAAATCAAAGAAAATAGAAATTTGGGAGATTTGTTTTGTTCTTCAATTCTATCATTTACAAAGAGTTTTCCCAAGTGTTTTCTTTGAGTTTTTGTTTTCCAAACTCTAGTTTTTCACACTTGAGCTATATCCTCTATCCTAATCTATTAGGATCTTTTGTTTTGTGGAAAGAGATTGTTTGAGGTTGATTGAGCCTCCAAGTTGTAAACCCTCCTTGACTTGTTGTATCCCTCTTTGGTAGAGGTTGATCGGAGTGGTGTTTTCTCCCTCTAGTGAGAGGTGAAGATTGGTTGTAACCCTCTTCGGTAGAGGTGTTGGTTATTGTTTGGCTATGGGCCTACCCCTCGGTTGTGAGGTGGTGTTTGAGAGAGGAGTTCGGTACTCCTTTGTTGTACAAATCCTCCTCGGTGGAGGTTCCCTCGGTGGGAGTCCTCGGTGGACAAGATAGTGGATTAGAAATCCTTCTCGGTGAAGGCGGGGACGTAGAGCTAGGGGCTCGAACCTCGAAACATATCTTTGTGTTTGCGTTTGATCCATTGTCTCTTAACCCTCTCTCTTTATTTGTGCAAAGCATCATTCATTCATTTATATCATATATTGCTTGGGTTGTGCCTTGCATTATTTCATATTGCTTATCATCCTTATATGCTTGGCTTGCTTGTGTGTGTGCCTCACTTGTACTTAACCACAAGAGCTTCATATAGCACCTCAACCCTTATCTAGGGGAATCAAGAGGAGTTAGTCCAGAGCCCTTCACAGGGAATTCGGCTACACTTGTTGGTTGTATTAAGTGTTTATTCCAAATTTATTTTAAGCTTCTGCATTTAGTTTCTAGATTAGCATTATCACCTATTCACCCCCCTCTAGGTGATTTCAATTAGTATCAGAGCCTACGCTCCTGATACTTTAGGCTTAACATCCTAGGAGTGAGATCCTTGTTTGCTAATCTACCATTTGCATTTGCACATTTGTTTGCTTGCACACATTTAGTTTGGACCCATGGACTTCATGACCCCACCTATGTTTGATTCTTCCAACATCATTATTTGAAAGACAAAGATGTCCATCTATTTACAAGCCCTAGGATATAAGGTTCACCTTGCCATTACCAAGGAATCCTACCTTAGTGATAGCAAGCATATAGAGGCCAATGCACTAGCCCTTAAGGCTATTGAAGCACATTAAATAAAGAATATTTTATGCTTACTTCTAACTTTGATTCCGTATTTGCAGTGTGGAACATGTTGACAACCACAACCACCTCCAAGCTTCAATTGCCTATCCAACGGAGGAGTCTAGTAGAGAATCCGAGTCACAATGCTTAATAGTCCAAGGGAATGACTCCCTTGAGGTACACTCGGAAACTCACTTAGATGATGATGATGCTAGTTCTTCTAATGATTATGTTGATGCCCATGCTTTAAATGAAGAACTTTCTATTGTGTGTGAAAAATTGATTGAAAAATATAATGTTTTGAAAAAGAAAAGTCTAGGCCTTAACAATGAAAATAAAAATTTACTTTCTAGACTTAACATGATTTTGCAAGAAAAGGAGGAGATTTCTAATGAGAGGGATTCATTAAAATCTCAACTTAATCTTGCATTAAAAGAAAATAAATTTTTGAAAAATAAAAATGATTGTGAAACAATTTTGAAGAAAAATGAAAACTTGTCTTCAAAAATTGATTTTGTTGTAAAAGAGAATGAGTCTTTGAAAAATGAAATTGTTTTCATTACAAAAGAATTAGATATTTGTGTTAAGAAAAATGTTTCTTTGAAAAATAATATAGATGCTCATGTTTGCCATGCTAGGGTAGTTTCACCTAGATCACCCTTGCATGCTCCACTTCTTCTTTGATTAAAAATGATATAAATGTTTTAAAGAAGAGTATTGATTGTTTGGGCTCCACTTTGAGCCAATGTGCCAAGAGCCACACACGTTTGAAATCCTTGTTTCAAAAGAAGCAAGTTCCATCTATGCATGTACACCCATCACGGCATACACATGCTCCTCACGGACACCATCACACGTTGTATGCTCATGTGTACACTTGTACACATTGTGGACGTAAGGGCCACCTTCCTAAATTTTGCTTTGGTAGAATACATGATGTAAATTTAGCAAATAAGTTTGTTTGGATTAGGGAAGGTACTAACCCCCATGGACCCAAAAGAGTATGGGTACCAAAGACCACCCCTTTTGTTTATGATGTAGGTGTGGGCTCTCACATGACGTGAGAGTAGCAATACCTTGGAGTGGATGAGTTCCGAGCTTAAAGGAGACTATTTGGATGCATCACTTTCAAGGGAAGGTTTGGTGGGAAGACCACCATGTTTTGGAGACATGGAGAGTTACCTCATAGGCTTTGGTAACGGTGTCTTACTCCTTATTTATGTTTGCATGCTTTTCATGTTTATTATATATAGCATGTTTTGATGTTTATAGATCATTATGTTAATGCCATGATTATTAGATCATTGACATGCATGTATAGCCTTTTGAGACACCCATGTTTAATATGGTCTATTATTTTGTGTTCTCACCGTTTGTTTAGCTATCATGTTTATCATAGGTTTAATAACATGTGAATTTACATAATAATCATGTTTATGTTTCTTCATGGTGATTTATATCCCATTTTTATGCTTCATATTTTGATTACATGTTTAAATGTTAGTTTTCATTAAGACTAGGATTTATACTTGTACATATAGTGAGCTTCAAATAAATCTATATATGTTTGAGCTTGAATGCTTATTTGAACCCATTAGATGTGCTAGTATAGTCTAGTTTTGATGATCCATACATTTTAAACTTGTATTCCCATTTTTGAATTTGTTTTATGATTTCTTATTTAACTTCATGTATATGTCCATTTTATCTAAACTATTGTTATACATATACATCCTTTTGAGCCACGTGCCTTCATGCATATATCTTTGTGGACTCGTTGTGTTTGGATATATATGTATACTTTAGTTTGTATAAGACATACATATGCCTTGAAGATTAAATAAATTTTGATGATTTTCTTGTTTCAAGGAATATTGAGCTTATTGTCCATCTCTCATGATTATGATCTTCACATTTTATTTGTACACTCACATTTATTGTTTACTCATGTTTTGCTTTCATGAGTCATATTTATGCTTAATTGGCTTAGAGTGTTAGATATCATGTGGTTTTCATGTTTCATGAAAAATATTTGTTTTATTCCTTACTTGAAGTATTTCGTACTAGTTAACATTTTTTTTTTCATTTTAACTAGTTCGTGTCCTTCATATGGTAGAGTTTTTCAAACAAACCTTATTTTCAAATCTATTTTTGAAAACCCCTACCTTCCAAGGGCGGATGGATGGGAGATCATGCTCATGTATGCTTTATATTGAAAATCATTTTAAACTTGAACATGATTGGGAGGATAGGTTATATGAGTTATACTTTGATATTATTGTTGTTTCAATTGGTATCATTGGATTCTTTCAATTGGTATCAATTTTGACCTTTCTTGTATACTCATATATGTTTGTTTGTATGTATGTTTTTCAATTCCAATAGTATCAATTTCGATTGGTATTAAACTTTTCATACATATATATGTTTTATTTGTGCTTATTATATCACTATATCTTTAAGCACAAAATTTTTGTTTATGCTAAAGCTTGAGCTTCAACTTTGTTTCAATTGATTCAATTTTCAATTGGTATCTTATTTCGAGCCTACGCATTGTTTTAGTTGGTATTTCATAAAGGGAGAAAAAATTTAATTTTGTATTTCAATTAGTATTTTGTTTCCACTCCCACACTTTATGATTGGAAATTTGATGTTTATTTTAAGCATATGATATCACAATCAAAATTGTTTATATGGCTTAAAAAGAAAAATACTCTCTTTTGATATCAAGATGTTTATTTGAATGTTTTAAATTGGTATCTCAAAATTTTGTTTAAAGATAAATACAAAAGTTTTGATTTGTATTGCCTATATGCAAGGAGAGCTTAACATCTCTTCTACATATAGATTCATGTTGAGTGTATCTTGTATTGAGGAGCTTGACATCTCTTCTTTATGTGGTACACGTGTGTAGGGGGAGCTTCACATCTCCTCTTATGCATTGCATAGTGTACGTTATGTGAATTAGGGCTTATCATCCCTCCTTCATGTAATGTATCTATGTAGGGAAGCTTCACATCTTCCTCTTCATGAATGTATATCGCATATACCATTTGTTGATTGATCTATGTTCACTTTCAATTGGTATCAAGATGCACTACTTTGACATATTTTTAAATTGATATCTTAATTGATTGTAACCCCTTATTGATATTCTTTTTGTTTTAGACAAAAAGGGGGAGAACATTATTTTTTTGTTTTGACCCCTTTGTTGATTCTTTGTTTCGAACAAAAAGGGGGAGAAAAAGTTTATTGTTTTGCTTTTGCTTTTACCCCTTTATTGATGATTGACAAAAAGGGGGAGAATTATTTGAGAGTTTAACATGCATATAAAACATGTACCTTCTCTATGTTTTTGCATGATTGAGTTTAAATTTTATATGCATAGTTATGTTTTTGCATATATTAAGTTTAATTGGTATCTAGATGTTTTAATTGGTATCTAGAGCATGTTTATTTGTTTTTGAAAATTTCATTGGTATCAAGAGCATTTTATTGTTTATGCATATCTATGCATGTTTCATGTTTAATATTCATTGCATATTTATGTTTATTTGTTTATGCATGAGTTAAGGGGGAGCTTCTTTGAAGCTTAACCTTACTCCATGCATATATAACTCCATGAGTTTAGTCATCATCAAAAAGGGGGAGATTGTTGGCCCAGAGGCCTTCCACTCTAGTTTTGATGATGATTAACTCATGTAGTTATGTTTACTAATAATCTTGTGTTGTTTAAGTTTCAAATCATTGATCAAGATATTAGTTGGTGATTGCTTCAAAAAGAGGAGTTTGGAAGCTTTCACTTGGTGATTCCAGAGCCCGAGCATCAAGATCATACCTTTGCACTCGGTGGATCACGTTTTGGATCGGGTCGACTTGAAGATGAAGATCGTCAAGAAGACTTAGGTATCCATAGTTTAGCTTAGTGTGTTTTAGATCCATTTGTAAAGCTTAGTATAGTTGATATGCTCAAGTGCACAATACACATACACGTTTTATGGATTTTGGTTTTCATGAATAGTTTAGATCAAAATAAGTTTAAATGGTTTCTATGTATATTAGATGTGTTCAATATACATTCATGCTTCATATCTTAAACAAACTTATTTTGATATGTCTATTCATGAGTTTTAGGAAAAATCAGATTTCCTATTGAAAAATTCAAGTTTGACAAAATACAAGTTTTGATTTTTGGTAAAAATGATAAGACACAAAAATAGTTCAAATTGCTTGATATTTGAGTTGAAATTTTTATCACATGTTTATATATCAATGCAAAATGTTAAAACTATTTTTGGGGATTTTTACAAGATTTTATTAGATTTATTAGAAATATTTTAACATATTTTTCTGACCCAGTTTCTGACCCAGAACAGTGACTGACAGGCCAGGTCGATCGACCGCACGGTCGACCGAACCAAGGGCCGGTCGACCGAGCGGTCGACCGACGTGCACAGCCTTGTGCACGTCTGGCAGACACATGGGCCAGTCGACCGGTCGGTCGACCGAACCAGAGAGCCTTGCTCTCTGTATCTGGGCGGTCGACCGGGAAGCCCCAACGGTCATATTTATGGCCGTTGGCGGTCGACCGCAGGCCTGTCAGGCTGATAGATCAGCCTAACGACTAGTTTTCTGTTTGGCCTATAAATACCCCATCTCTTTGGGGATTTTCATAAGACTTTTGTCAAGAAAAATTCCAGAGTTTCTCTAGTGGTTAAAACAAGTTTTTAAAAGTGTTTTTGGGCTTTAAACTTCCAAATTGGTTTTGTGTTTTAGGGTTTGGGAAAATCAAAGAAAATAGAAATTTGGGAGATTTGTTTTGTTCTTCAATTCTATCATTTACAAAGAGTTTTCCCAAGTGTTTTCTTTGAGTTTTTGTTTTCCAAACTCTAGTTTTTCCACACTTGAGCTATATCCTCTATCCTAATCTATTAGGATCTTTTGTTTTGTGGAAAGAGATTGTTTGAGGTTGATTGAGCCTCCAAGTTGTAAACCCTCCTTGACTTGTTGTATCCCTCTTTGGTAGAGGTTGATCGGAGTGGTGTTTGCTCCCTCTAGTGAGAGGTGGAGATTGGTTGTAACCCTCTTCGGTAGAGGTGTTGGTTGTTGTTTGACTACGGGCCTACCCCTCGGTTGTGAGGTGGTGTTTGAGAGAGGAGTTCGGTACTCCCTTGTTGTACAAATCCTCCTCGGTGGAGGTTCCCTCGGTGGAGTCCTCGGTGGACAAGATAGTGGATTATAAATCCTTCTCGGTGAAGGCGGGGACGTAGAGCTAGGGGCTCGAACCTTGAAACATATCTTTGTGTTTGTGTTTGATCCATTGTCTCTTAACCCTCTCTCTTTATTTGTGCAAAGCATCATTCATTCATTCATATCATATATTGCTTGTGTTGTGCCTTGAATTATTTCATATTACTTATCATCCTTTTATGCTTGGCTTGCTTGTGTGTGTGCCTCACTTATACTTAACCACAAGAGCTTCATATAGCACCTCAACCCTTATCTAGGGAATCAAGAGGAGTTAGTCTAGAGCCATTCACGGGGAATTCGGCTACACTTGTTGGTTGTATTAAGTGTTTGTTACAAATTTGTTTTAAGCTTCCGCATTTAGTTTCTAGATTAGCATTATCACCTATTCACCCCCCTCTAGGTGATTTCATGTGGTACAAGCAATAATTAGGGTTGTCGGTCTTGCCAATCTCCTCAGGATGTCTAACTTCAGGAAGCTTCAGTTTGTTGCTCTTGTTGAATAATTTGAACAACGAATTGACATGCTCGTCCTTGAAGGAGTATTGCTTATTGGCACATGGCTGACTTGAAGAGCTACCCCTCTAGCCGGTTGGGGCATAAGGGAGACTTTATCTCTGTCACCAGTGTGTCCTTCCTTTTATCTTGGAAAAAACTTCTGGCGTGCACCTTGTCGGCTTTCGAGTCTGGGCTTGTTTTCTTCTGCCTTAACCCTAGTGATAATCTCTTCTGCCTGTTTGCCTTACTTGACCAACTGCTTCCAAGAATGGCTTTCAGACACTCCTATCTGAGGTAGGAGTGAGGTTTGCAAATTGTGATGGCATGATTTTACCAGGGTGGCCTGAGTCATACCGCTAGGATATCGGAGTGTCATATTCTGAAATCTCTCCAAAAATGCTTTAACTGACTCTCCTTTCCATTGCCTCGTTGCCGGGAGAGTTGGCATGGTAATCTCCGAGTCATTTTCGAAGAAGCGTGTAAGAAAAAGCTTTTCTAGATTATCCCAGTTCTTGATGGAGCCTTCCGGATCTTCATGAACTATTCAAAAGTAATCCCATTTAGGGTGCCGATGAACAAATGTGCTAAGATGGCATCATTTGATACTACATTCTCTGTCTGAGACTTAAAATAGTATATGTACTAGTTCGATGACCCTTGTCGTCGAAGGCCTGTAGGGTCAGAGCTTTGAACTTAGGAGGATACGGGACAAGATCCTACTCAGTCGGGTATTGTAGGCTGTCCAAAAGTTACTAGAGGACAAGCCATTGAAAAGCAAAGTTTCAAGCTCTAGACGCGAGGGACTATCACCCGCGTCTCAGCGTCAAGGCGCGTTGGCACTATCACCCGCGTCTCAGCATCAAGGCGCGTTGGCTCAACGCCCGCGTCTCAGCATCAAGGCGCGTTGGCTCGACGCCCGCGTCTCAGCATCAAGGCGCGTTGGCCCGCGTCTCAGCATCAAGGCGCGTTGGCTCGACCCGCGCGTCTCAGCATCAAGGCGCGTTTGCTAGACCCGCGCCTCAGTTGTAACCACCCGGATTACGGGGCCAGTCACCGCACAAGTAGCGGGAAGTGGCCCCTCATCGTGGAGCACTTTTAGGGGGCACGTTCACCCCCTAAGACCTCTATAAATAGCCCCGTCGCTATGAAGAAGAGGTCGGACTTTTGGCAATCGGCAACAAGGGGGCGACACAGAGAGAAAAGAAGCAGATCAACTCTTCAGCAAGTTCGCTGCGTACGAGCTAGCTTTCGCCTACCTTCTCTTTGAGAGTTTTGGTAGATAGAGCTGAGTTACTCTTTCTACCGGCCGAAGAGGAGATCCCAGAAGAACGGTCATCTGGTCAACGGAGAACAAGATTCACTCTCCACCGCCACACGAAGAACCCAGCCTTAAACAAAGGGGAATTAAGATTCAATATTCTCCCTCCCTTGTAACCGGAAGGAACAGTTTTTGTTGTAATCCTTTCATTTGATTCAAGGAAAACTTTTACCGCAAATTCTTGTCCTCTCCTTTCCCGGGTCATATAAGAGATGGCGACTCCGCTGGGGACTACTTTCGTCACTGACGAACAGATCGTGGCGCAGGATGACGTCCTCCGTAAGGGGAAGATGGTCGAATCACTCGTCGTCGAGTTCGACCAGGCGAAATATGAAGAGTTTCTCTCTTCTGGCTCCAAGAGCCCAAAGACCCGCGTTTGTCGCAGGGTCTCGAGGGGGAATGGCCCCGAAGCCCGACAAGAAACTCTTTTGGGCGCCGCTGCTGCTGCCCACTGTGCCCAGCAAAGTTCACGCGTCAACACCTCTCAGAAGGCCCGCGTGATCCCAAGCACAGTTGCTGTTGCGACCAACTCCGGCGCACAGAAAACCCGCGTCAACGTCTCTCAGGAGACCCGCGTGGTTAAAATCCCTGATGTTCAACATCAGGATGTTGTTGGTTTCTCTCCACCTCCTCGACGCAATCGAAACGCTGAGCGTCGACAGAGGAGACGTGCGCGTCAACTGCAAGTTGGAACCGTTGGTTGTCCAACTGAGGCTGGACGCGACGTACAATCTCGCGCCTTACCCGCGCCACGTCCAGTACGTGAAATCCGCGTTTGGCGCCCCAAACGCGAGATTCCTCAAGTTGAGTCTTCTGAAGACCAACTCATCAAACGCCAAGGCGAAGCTTCTACGTCTCGTCCAACGCAAGAAGCACGCGCCCACAGGCGTGGGGCCCAGCAGTCCATCCTCTCTCAAGTGTCTCTGCCCAGACACACTAGGCAACAACGCGACACTCGCGTCTCATCTCAGCAGAGACGCCAGACGCGCGTTACACAGCCGCGTCGCGAGAACCGCGTCCCTGGTGCCCGCGTCCAGGCTGTACAGCACATGTATGCCTCCCGTCTTCGACGTTGCGAGGCTAATCCTTTCAATCCCCCTACCATGGATTTGAGGGATTACTTGACAAAGAAAAGAAGTGCCAATCAGGTCACTTCGGCATGCTGCTGCCAACGGCTTATCTCCATACTTTCTGGATGCCATTGCGAGTCAGGCGTGAACCAGTAGTCTTTGATCAGACAGCTGACCCTGATTCGCCCGTCAGCTAAAAGAAGACGCTCCCACAGAAGGAGAACCTTCTCTGACGTTGAGTACCCGGAGCTCACTGCGAATATGACAAGCAGGAGTAAGGGAAAACAACCGGCAGTCAGCTCAGATGAGTCTGACTCTGAACCGGAAGGGGTGTATCGATACACTTGTACCCGGACGGGGGCCATTCCCCCAATTGACTATAATGCCTTAGCCCACGGCGTTGAAGTGAACGATTCTCACTCCGCCGTAGTGGAATCTAGGGCATCGAACTCTTCCGTCGAGAAGGAGGCCTCTGCTTACATGACAGGCACTCCTGACGAGACGACCAAACGTTTGGAGCAGATCCAGAAGGCGCAAATGGATATGATCCTTTCTCAACAGGCATCTATCGACTCCATCAAGCAGGCGCTTGCGCAGTTGCTTGAAGACAGGAGGAGATCTCCTCCTAGGAGGTCGAAGGGCAAAGGGAGAAAGGGAGAAAGCTCATCTTCCGAACCTTCTGAAGAGGCGCGGCGATCTACTTCGAATTCGTCCAAATCTTCGTCGCAAGACCCAGAAAAGGCTCATGGTAAAAGAATGAGTCAACTGGAGCAGCGCCTCAGGCCCTTACCAACCGTAAAGGCCTCCAAGAAGCGGGAGTGGTCCGGCCCTATCCGGCTGAGTGGGACTTAGTTCCATACCCTCCTAAGTTCAAGGCTCCAACCCTCCAAGCATTCGACGGGAAGGGGTCACCCAACCAGCACATCTACTACTTCAAATCCCAAACCGGGAATATAGTAGACAATGATACTATTCTGGCGCGTCTGTTCATTGGCACCCTGAAAGGGTTGGCCTTTGAATGGTTTATGAAGCTCCCAGAAGGTTCTATCAAGAACTGGGGCGATCTGGAGAAGCTGTTCTTAACACGCTTCTTCGAAGATGACTCCAAAGTCACTATGCCCACCCTTTTGGCTACCAAACACCGGAAAGGGGAGTCCGTCAAATCTTTCGTGGAAAGATTTCGGAACATGGCACTCCAGTGTCCAAGCGGTATGACCCAGGCCACCCTGGTGGAAACATGCCGCCACAATCTCCAAACCTCACTCCTTGCTCAAATAGGAGTTGCTGAAAGCCGCACCTGGAAACAATTAGTCCAACAAGGTGAACAGGCTGAGGAGATTGTCGCCCGCGTCAGAGCGGAGGAAGGTAAGCCTAGGCCGGAAAGGTCGACAAGGCGTGCGCCGGACACATCCCTCCAAACAAAGCGGAAGGATAATTTGGCCACGGAGACCAAATCTCCCGCCAAACCTCAAACAGGCAAGGCGAGTGGCTCTTCAAGCCAGCCACGCGCCAACAAACAATATTCCTTCAAGGAAGAACATGTCGATTCGCTCTTTAAACTACTCAACAAGAGCAACCGACTGAAGCTCCCTGAAGCTAGGCGCCCCGAGGAAGTCGGCAAGACCGACAATCCCAACTACTGTCTATACCACAGAATGTTGGGACACCCTACCAAAAGCTGCTACGTCTTCAAGGATGTCCTTCAAGCTCTGATTGACGCGGAAGTGTTAAAGCTCCGACCAGAGCAGAAGAAGGTGACGGCCAATGTGACGTCAGCTCTCCAGTTCGGAAGACAACCCCCAACGCCTGCGGGGGTGGTCCCTATTCCAAGAGGAGAACTGCGAATAGTCAACACAGACCCTCACCAGCAGCAAGAGAAAGGCTTGGTACCCGTCCCTACACCTCAAGGGAAAATCATGTGGGTCCACCCTGACCTTGTCGATACACGGCAATGGACTACTGTGACCAACAGGAAATCCAAAGGCAAGGCAAAAGCCTCATCTTGCAACATGGTATGCGCCTCTTCCTGAGAAGCGGAGACTGATATCCCTTCACTGACCGACTCAGAGGAGGAAACGATAGTCTTGGCCGCAGAGCCCAACCAACCAACGACGGGAACCCGTTCAGGACAGGCGTACTTGAAACAGTACGGCGAGACGGCAGTAGCCCCTCCATAACCAACTGCGGAGCCAGTCAGGCCCTCCACAAAGCCACCTGTGGAGAAGCAGAAGGAGACTCGATTTTCTCGAGCCCTTCAAAAGGGCATCGTGGAAGGATCTACGGCACCTTACCGCTTTGATGTCCTGGCTCAGTTGGCCAACATTCCGGCACGCATTACCTTGTATGAACTTCTTAGACTATCAAAGTCTACCAGGGAAGCTCTGCAAGAAGCCCTGGCAAATGCTGAGGTCTTTATGACCCAGGTGCCGAAGGAGGAAGATGTAGAGGATTGCCTCCACACCTCCCAGAATGCCCCCTGCATCACCTTCACGGCAGATGATATGCAGGTGAAAGGGAAGCATGATCGACCCCTGTACTTCACAGGGTATATCGGATCGTCTGAGGTGAACCGCATCCAGGTAGATCCAGGGTACGCGTTGAGCATCATGCCTCGCCGGGTCATGCAACATCTCGGCATTCCTACCCATCGTTTGAGCCCTACCCAGACGACTATCTATGGGTTCAATGCCAACCAGACCCGTCCGATGGGGAAGATCAAGCTCAAGTGTTAGATTGGAAGCCTCAAGTCGGAAGTGACGTGCTACATCATTGACGCCGACACTTCCTACAATCTATTGCTGGGACGACCGTGGATTCACCGCAACTCCATCGTTCCCTCCACTCTCCACCAAGTCATGAAATACATTGACGGGAGTGGAGAGGTGCAGACGTTGATCGCCGAAAGGTATCCGTTCAAAGGGGTCGAGAATTATTTCACCGACTCTTTGCTGTACCAAGATCCGGTGGAGACGGATGAAGCCCCACAACCAGAGGAGCCAGACTCTGGTAATGAGGCTGACACTGAGCCCGAGAAAGAAGAGTGCCTGTGGGAGTTAGAACCACTTGTAACAGGCACTAATAAGCCCAATGTCGATAATACCACCGATGATGTAGGCGGTTGGTATATTAATGAAGATTTAGATTTTGCGTATTTTCCTGTGTGTGCTTCTGATTCAATACTGTCAGACACTAGCACTGATATAGATGACGAGCCCTGGTCGGCAGTAGATGCTTTGACATCGTTGCATGTACCAGTGAAGTCGTCCTTCGAGACATACCGAGACAATGGTAATGCGCAAGAATCTATATTCATGGTTCCAGCCAGACGAAAAGGCCAAAAACCAATTCTTTTTGGGAGAATCTCGTCTGAGCCAATGCCCCGCGAAGACTCAGAAAGTGAAGAGGAATCCCCTCAGCTCAGTCATTATGAACCAAAAGCGCTCAAAATGATGAAATGCATGGGGTACGATCTAACCAACAGACCCGGGTTGAACTTCGGCAAAGGAAGGAGAACGCTACTTCGATCCTTTGTGCCGAAAGGGAAGGCCCCCGATTATTATCATCGGACGCGCCGGGGGTTGGGCTATGTATCAACTCCGGTCCCATCAGCCTCCGATTCTCAAGAATCGTCGAGCAACGATTACTATTCAGACACATCATCTTGGGAGTCAGATGTCAGTGTCGGCAACATCTTCAAGGAACGTTCAGTGAACATGGTTTCGACAAGCCACTTGGAAGATGGAAATGAAGAAATGATCCAATCCGATACAGATCCTTGGATCAAACATTTAAATGCTCTTTGGGATACCCGCTTTGAACAGCGTGAGCCACCCACAGAAGACAAGGTTGTTCAGATCAACCTAGGAGATGAGGCTAACCCTAAGCCCATCTTCATAAGTGACGGCCTGTCACCTTCGGAGAATAGGGATCTAATATCTCTTGTACAAGAGTATATAGACGTCTTCGCCTGGAATTATGAGGACATGCCAGGACTTGATCCTCAAGTGGCCATGCACCGCCTCAACATCAATCCGGACGTAAAGCCTATCAAACAACAGCAGCGACGGTTTCACCCAGAAATAATGAAGGCAATTCAATCAGAAGTCAGAAAACTTATTGATTCTGGCTTCATCAGGGAAGAACAGCATCCCGACTGGGTAGCCAACATCGTCCCCGTCTTCAAGAAGAACGGGAAGATCCGGATCTGCATCGACTTCCGTGACCTAAACGAGGCCTGCCCCAAGGACGAATTCCCATTGCCGATCACAGATGTCATGATTGACAATACTTGTGGATTCGAACGAATGTCCTTCATGGACGGTTTCTCAGGATACAATCAAATCAAGATGTATCCTGACGACGAAAAGCACACCTCCTTCAGGACACCCTTAGGAGTGTATTGCTACACCGTCATGCCCTTCGGACTAAAGAATGCATGGGCAACATATCAAAGGGCTATGAATGCCATTTTCCATCAGCAAATACGCAAAACGGTGGAATGTTATGTTGATGACATCGCGGTAAAAAGCCGCACTAAAGGTGATCACATAGCGGACCTGAAGGTGGTCTTTGACATCATGCGGGCTCATCAATTGAAGATGAATCCCACAAAGTCCTTCTGGGGGTGGCCAGTGGCAAATTCTTAGGATTTGTTGTAACCTCCACCAGAATCCATTTGGACC
Source organism: Agave tequilana (assembly GCA_038442645.1). NCBI lineage: Eukaryota > Viridiplantae > Streptophyta > Magnoliopsida > Asparagales > Asparagaceae > Agave > Agave tequilana. Next base: position 178,031 of record JAVJIF010000705.1, on the reverse strand, counting down.
CGGAAAAGATCCGCGCTATCCAGGAGATGCAACCCCCGAGAAGCCTCAAGGAGCTCAGGGGATTACAAGGACGATTGGCGTACATCCGCAGGTTCATCTCAAACCTTTCCGGAAGATGCCAACCCTTCGCTAAGCTGATGAAGAAGGGTGTCTCATTCATCTGGGATGACGCTTGCCAACAAGCATTCGAGGAGATTAAACACTATCTCACCCAACCACCAGTCCTTGCAGCTCCGGTATCTGGAAAGCCTTTCCTGGTGTACGTTCGAGCGATGGATCATTCTTTGGGAGCTCTACTAGCTCAGAATGACGACCAAGGACGAGAGCAAGCAATCTACTATTTAAGTAGAATAATGATCAGAGCCGAACATCGGTATAACCCGATCGAGAAGGAATGTTTGGCACTGGTGTTCGCTAACCAGAAAATGCGACACTATCTGGTAGGCCAAACTATAAACTTCATATCAAAAGTTAACCCCCTGAGGTTACTTATGACTAAACCTTCATCGCTAAATGGCCGACTGGCAAAATGGGCCATATTGCTCTCCCAATATGAGATGCATTTTCTGCCACAAAAGGCTATTAAAGGACAAGCGGTGGCGGACTTCTTAGCTGAACACCCAGATCCGAGGGCAATCAAACTCTACGAGGATCTCCCAGACGAGGTCGCCGAAGTCTGTCTGACTCAGACGTCATTCGAAAGTCAAGTATGGCAACTTTTCTTCGACGGTGCATCAAGAACAAGCCCGAAGGGACACATAGTAGCAGGGGTAGGAGTAGTACTCGTTTCCCCACAGAACTATGTGATTCCTCGAGCTGTCTCGTTAACCGAGCCTTGCTCCAACAATGTAGCGGAGTACAACGCTCTTTTGATTGGGATGTAATTCGTCGATGAGATTGGCGTTAAAAATCTCGAGGCATACGGCGACTCCAAGCTCATCGTCAGCCAAGTTCGCGGGGAGTACGAAGTCAGACATGAAGACTTAATACCCTATTACAACGCGACTATCCGCATGGCCGAAGGATTTACAAGCTTCTACATCGACCATGTACCGCGCAGGCAAAATGCGCACGCAGATGCACTCGCATCCCTGGCTGCCTCCTTAGCTCTTCCAGCGGGAGCAATGGAGAAGATATTCGTCTACAGCCACGACCTATATTGCCCGAGAAATGCTCTCGAGGGCTATCAGGAGTCAACGGGAGGTCGTCACCGCGAAGAAGCACTTGAAGCATCAACCGGTCCAGAGCCTAGAGACTGGCGATTCCCTTATATCGACTACGTCTTATACGGCATTCTGCCTGAAGACACCAGAGAGGCGGCTGCCATTCAAAGGAAAGCCCCCAAAATCTTATTATAATGCGATTACGCGAACATTGTATCGTGCGCATGACGAGATATTACTCCGGTGCCTCTCACCAAAAGAAGCCCAAGAGGTATTGAGAGAGGCCCACAACGGTATGTGTGGAGCCCATCAACCTGGCCCAAAATTGGCACATCGACTCCAAAGATTGGGTTATTACTGGCCCAAGATGATTGCCGATGCCGTCACTTATGCCAAGAGATGTCACGCCTGCCAAGTGCATGGCGATTTCATCCATCAAGCACCAGGCTACCTCCACTCTACGGCCTCTACCTGGCCATTTGAAATGTGGGGCATGGACGTGGTTGGCCCTATCAGCCCACCATCATCAAAAGGACATCGGTTTATTTTGGCAATAACCGATTACTTCTCCAAATGGGCCGAAGCTGTTCCTTTGAAGGAGGTCAAGTCGTCGAACGTGATCAAGTTCGTGAAACATCACGTTATTTACCGTTTCGGCGTACCTCGGCGAATTGTCCATGACAATGGACCCCAGTTCATCAGCCAGGCTTTCCAGAGATTCTGTGCCAAGTTCAGAATCCAGAGTGTGTCCTCAACGGCATACTATCCTGCCGCTAATGGCCTCGCAGAAGCTTTCAACAAGACTATTGGCAAGCTTCTCAAAAAGTTCGTCTCGAAAAGTCAACGAGACTGGGACGACAAGTTGGGTGAATGCTTATGGGCTTACCGCACAACTGTGCGAACCCTAACTAAGGCTACGCCATTTTTTTGGTATACGGGTGTGAAGCCGTGCTCCCACTGGAAATTCAAATTCCATCTCTACGTGTCGCCTTGACAGCGGAGATGACAATAGAGGAGAAGCATCGATAGCGACTCCAAGAATTGGAAGCCTTAGACGATAAGCGTTTGCAGGCCCAACAGCAAATCGAGCTCTACCAGGCTCGAATTACCAGAGCCTTCAACAAGAAAGTTAAAGTGCGAACTTTCAAGAAAGGCGACCTTGTCTTAGCCGTCAGAAGACCCATGGTGGTGACGCACAAGACAAAAGGCAAATTTCAGCCCAAGTGGGAAGGACCATTTGTAGTAGAGTCAGTCTACTCAAATGGATCATATCGCCTCATAACCTCAAATGGCGATACACTCATGATGCCGATCAATGGCAGGTTCCTGAAGAAATACTATCCTTAGATGGTATTCTTCCGCTGATCAAGTTAAAAGTACACCTCTGATCAAGGCAAGAAGAGCTTCTTCATTGATATCCAACGCCTCCGACGGCTAAGGATAGAGGAAAATGTTGGCTTCTAAGCCCAACATAAGTCTTCGACAACTCATCATGCTGAGGGGAATAGCATGGCTAGCCCGACTCAAACGGTAGTTGGTAAAGGTACCTCAAACCCGTTGACAGCTGAGGGTTTGCTAAAAATCCTAAGTGGACGTGGCTCCACTCCTTCCTCCAAAATCCCCTACCAATTCTCATCCACAGAATGGTAGGTCTACAAAATACAACCATTACTAAGTTAACACTATACCTCTGGTAATGGAAACTTTTCAATATTCCTTGTCGAGTACAAATTTTGGTTTGTCAACTCTACACGGAGTACCAAATTTTCAAATTTGCCAAGTTAACACTACACCTCTGGCACTTCAAATTTTCACTTGTCAATTCTCACCAATAGAATGACAGGTCCTCAAAATTTCTCTTATTATGAGGCAATCTTTGTCAAGTTAACATCACACCTCTGACAAATTGCTGTTAAAGTTTAACACCACACCTCTAAACAGTAATCAAGTTTCTGCCAGGTTTAATATTACACCTCTGACAGTCACTTTTCTTCAGACTTCCATATCGAAGCTGAAATGGATAATGCTAAGTTAACACCACACCTCTAGCATCCAATTCATTGCTAAGTTCAACAATACACCTATGGCTTTGACCTTTTCCTCGACTCCCTTATCCAAGCCGAGATGATCAATGCTAAGTTCAACATTACACCTCTAGCATTACTCTCACTGCCAAGTTAAACATTACACCTATGACAGTGACACTTCTGAGTTAAGTTAATATCACACCTCTGACTCACATCCTTGTCAAGTTAACATTACACTTCTGACAAGACCACTTTCAACCCGTTAAGTTAATATCACACCTCTGACGGTAACAAACTTTCCTAGATTCCCCACGAGTCTAGTCCCACTTGTTATTCTCTTCAACAGAATAACAAGTCTACCTAAAAACATTGTTAGGTTAATACTACACCATCAACAGTGTTTCCTTCAAATCCCCAGTTGAGCTCAATCAAGTTAATCCCAAACACTTGATAAAAGTTCACCCTCCCTGGGGGTACCAATTATGCTTGTCACTTTCTCTTATAAAGTGGCAGGTTCATCAAAAATTTCATCTCTGTCAAGTTAATATTACACCTCTGACAGTATTGTGAGAGTTCCTGAAATAGGATCTTTCCCTACAAAATTTGACTTATTAAAGTTACCATCATAATTTTAACAAAGTCAAAGATTCTTTGCTTCTACGAGTCTAAGACAAAAAAGTTCAAGACAATGAAAGAGGCAAAAAGAAAAGTATCACTTTTATTTATTTCCAAACATATGAAAGTGATACAAAACGCTCTCTTATACAATAAGATAGAGTGTTACAGTAAAAACGCTCTCTTATACAATAAGATTGAGTGTTACAATTAAGGAGTACAAAGAAGTCCCTCTCTCTCTCAGAGGTTGCACTCACTCCTTATAAGCCCCGTCTAATTCCAAGCGCGCGATGTTTTGTGGCTACAATAGAAGCTGGTTACACCACGATGCATGATGTAAACATCGAAAGCGCCCTAGCTGACTAAGCTAAGAGCAATGGTGTTCTTGAGGTCCGGTGGCAGCAGAAAGTCCTGCAACCCTTCATTCATGAACATCTCTTTCCCCAGCAGGCCATCCAACGGACATGGACTGTCCTTGATGTGACTTCTGGAGTGGGAGAGGAAGAGGATCCTATCCGCCACCACAACCGCCGGAACCTCCTCGCCGTCATATTTATCCTGACCATCTCTTGCCATCAGATATGATTGGTGCAGGAGATCTGAAGAGACCTTGGCGAGAGTCGATTCCTCGTCAGGGACATAATATATTCCCTTGTGGACGACGAGGACCATAATATATTCCCTTGTGGACAAATATCGAGCAAGTCCGCCGGCAGAAATATTCTTCCAGGGGCCCAGCAAACCTGAAAAAGAACAATCAAGCCTACCTGCAGGGAATAAACAGAGGAGTTAAAAATCTGTAACTTAGTGTACTTCGGTAAAAGAAAACTAAGTGGCAGACGCGGCTATTGCCAACGACTACAAACGCGGGAATGATCCGCGCAGCGAGTTGACAAAGATTGCAGACGAAGGAATGATCCGCGCAGCAAACCAAATCCCCGCGGTGACAGAGACAGACGCGAATCAGAACTGTGGGACACACAGGATTCAAACGCAGCCTCATCTTATGTCCGCGTTTAAAAGCATAAGGCGCGAGAAACTTCAGACGCCGAAAATTGCCATCTCCCTATTGAATAAACAAGAGTTGCAAGATTCGGGTCTGAAAATTTCAGCCCAATTTGGAATTCGTTCAAGTCAATGGCCTTAAAACGCGAGCTTAACGAGCAAAGCCCGCGCCAAGCGCTAAGGATTTCAGCACTCGCGTTCAGAGAGGAAGTTGGCGACGCAAATTTCAGAAGAAATGCACCAACTCAGACTTCATGAGAAAATTCCAGATGATAATGCCAAAATGTAAATTTGGGTGGACTAGAAACATCACGGCAGGTCGGGACAGCATACCGGCAGAAGCCTCTGTCAAGAGTTTAACTCTCTGCGTCAGTACGCGGACGAGCAAGATCATCCAAGAGACGCTTTTTCTTGAAGAGACCAAACAGGAGCATAAAAGCCCTGGGTCATCTTCATCCACAGAGCCATCTTCATCCATGAGCACAGGATCTCTTTTAGAGACTTTGAAGGAAGCGAGACTTCTCAGAGCAAACCAAAGGAAGAACAGTCCAAGGTCTGGATTGTTAAAGAGGAAGAGGGTCAGCCCTATTTATAGGCAGACCCTAATAAAAGTCATTAATGGTGCGCTAATCGGAACGACTGCCAAGGTCCTATGAGAGACTGACGCGTGGAGCGTCGCTTTGGGAACCGTCGCAGACACTGGTCTCCAACCGCCAGCGCCGGTTTCGCATTAAAAGGCATTAACGCCTTCAGTCCAATGAAAAATCGACGCGTGGACAACTGCCTTGGAAAACAACGGATGACCCGTTTCCCAATCGTCAGTGAAGACTTGACGTCCAATCGTCAGTAAAGACTTGACGGTCAAAGTCAGGCTGCATTTAACGCAGATGGGAAAGCCGCGTCCAAGAGTCCGCGTCACCGTTCTCAAATTGGAAGGCGCGTCCATGTGACTCAAGATCGCGTCCCTTCAGCAAACAATGCTGCGTCCCTCGCGTCTGCTCTATCTGCGTCTTTCTCAGCAGGACAAGTTCGCGTCTCACTCTATGATTGACGCTGCGTCTCATCAAAAAGGACTTAGTGAAATCTAAGTTCCTATGGAATGATGACCACGTCTCACCCTGTGATTGACGCCGCGTCTCATCAAAAGGACTTAGTTTTATCTAAGCTCCTATGGACGGATGACCGCGTCTCACTCTATGGATCAATGCCGCGTCTCATCAAGCTCGACGTCGCGTCTCATTTGAAAGAACTTGGTCTTACCTAAGTTCAGTATTCACAGCCAGTGATCAGGGAGTTGAATTCATCCACAGCTAAACAAAGAAGATGGAACAAAAATGTCAAAAGAAACTTTTATTATATCGAAGATAGTAAAAGTGGATACAAACACTCTAATAGAGTGTCCTCTTCTTTACAAAAAAAGGGAGGGAAGAAGGAGAAAAGGCTAAAAGTCTTGATCCGACAAAGAACGGATTTGCTCCCTGAGGCGATGCATCTCGTGCTGACGTGCCTTCTCAGCCTCCATCATGGCTTGGACCCGCAGCTCCTCTTCAGATAAAAAGGGTTTTGCAGCCAGCTGTGCTCGCAGAGATTCCAACCTGGAGGAATGAATGGTCTGGCTTTCTTCAGCTCGAGCCTTCGCAGCTTGTTGCTCCTCCAGCCTCTTCCGGATGGTGGCAAGCGTCCTCTCATTATCCACGATCATGGCTTCCGCTTTAGCGATGGCAGACCGAGCATTGGTAATGGCGAGCTCTGCGTTTTGTCGGATGAACTCGGATTCCATTGAATCGTCAGCCAGTTTCTGACATTCAGCTTGGGAACGCTCGAGATTGCGGACCTCTTCAGCAACTTGTGCTTCCACCTCCTGTCGCTCTCGTTCCTGGTTGGCTAGGAGCCTAGTCAAGATGACCTGGGCTTCTTGAGAAGAGCTAGTATTGTCCAAAGACTTCAGCTCTTTCAAGTCACTTCCCAATCGCTCCACCAACAGTATACACGAATGGGCAAGCGAGGAGCCTCCAGTTAATTCGATGTTCCCGACCATGTTTCCAAGAAACGTCCGGGCAAAGTCAAAAGAGCTACGCCCAGACAGGATAAAATCGATGCACGATCGCATCGCGTCAAGGAACTGCTGCACCGTCTTGCGTGTCAGGAAATCCATTGTATCATCACCAGAGGTACTCCCCGACCCCCTTTCTATCATGAGGAAAGGGGCGCAAGCCGGCTCTTTTTGCATGAGAGTCGTGCTGACCGTCGATACGTCAAGAGCGAGACTGGCCACTGGCGCTTCCGGAGGCGTCATCTCTGCAGGAACCCCCACAGCTAATGATGGGGCAGTAAGCGCAACCCCTTCAGAAGCTTCAGCCGAGACCTGAGCTGTGTGGCCTCTTGGAAGAGTACCGACCGCCGGACTCTCCACCTGAGCCCCCTCAGTTCCCTCTGCAAATTATTGCGACATTAGCCACAAAGGAGAAAAGCGAAACATTTAAGATATCAGGACTTCCTTACCATCTGGGAGGTCCAGAGACGCCGAATCCTTGGGCAAATCCTGCGGAGTGGAAGTCTCCCTGGCTTCAATAGTAACCCCTTCACCCGGCAGAGTGGGTTCTTCCCCGGCCTTAGGGGTTGCCTCCTCTTCCGGCAAAGGAGAAGCCTCCCCGGCATCAGTAGTTGCCCCCTCTGGAGTTATCTCGGCAACCAAAGCCGTAACCCCTTCTGGCTGGGTCAACTCTTGTACCATCTCCTCGATCTGCGAGGAGGGTGCAGCCTCGACATTCTCAGCCAATCCTGCAACATAAAAGAGAGAATGTTAAAGCCTCCTCTTCAAAATTAAAAAGGAAAATTAGGTCAAAAGGTGAAAAGAGTACCTCCCGTGGGAACAATCACCGGCTGTGATACCGTTGATGGCTCACCCCCGTATATTTCTTCCTCCAAGATATGGGAGAACTTTCTCGGATCAGGAAAATTGGGTTCATCACCGTAGTCAACCTCGTCTTCAAACTCGCTTTCCCCTGAGAGTGAGGAAGACGATAGCGCCTCGCGCGAGACTTCTGCAGCCGGAGCCTTGCCACCAATTACCCCAGTGGTAGGACTGGGGTCAACTGCCCGAGGACTGGTAATGAAGACACAAGGCGACCCAGGTTGCTGTACCTCATCTCTCCCTTCATGAGCAAGTAAAGACCCGGGTCGAACTGAAATCCCCGGAATATCGACATCTCCTCCACTCATGATGTCGACCTCTAGCTGCTCATCCTCATCAGCGGAGATGGCTCTGTCAACGAGCTCCCCTTCCTCCGCAGACCTACGGTCTCTGCTGCTCGACCTAGGGGCACGGACTAAAGGAATATCCTCTTTAGCTATGTCTTCTTCCCTCGATACCTCAACGACAGCAGGGATGTCTTCGGATTGGGAGACTTCGGTTGTCAAGTCTCTCCGAACCTTCTTGGGAGCAGGTTCAGCAGTTGAAGCAGAGCGCTGACGACGCTTGCTTACTGCCTGTCGAGTCTTTCCCGCTCGTGGCTTCGCCCTTGCTGCTTGCGGCTCCTCCCTTGTTGGCCGCGGCTCCGCCCTTACTGCTCGTGGCTCCCTTCCCGATCTTCTCCCGACCTCCTTCCGAGCCTTCAGGAACTGGTCGGTGAGTTTTGAGGGTTTACCAGACTCTGACCTTGCCTCGAGATTTGCATTGATGCTCTCGATACATGAAGACGCTGGAACAAAGTCCGGTGACTGGTTAACCTGAGAGTACCAAGTGCAGAAGCTGAAGCTCATACGACACCTGGACCCCTCGATAGGTAGACGGAAAATTGCTCCCGTCCCTCCGGCCACACTGTAGTACCAAGCCCGAGCACCTTCGAACAAGTTCCCTTCGAAGGCGAGTTGAGCATTGGGATTCCCGACGTACAGTTGATCGTAGCCGAACTGTCGAGAGAAACGATTCGGCATGTACGGCTCGATGGTGCATGAAGTCCCTTGCCGGAAAAGCACATATCCGGGCCGGATATTAATCAACCACCAAAAGGCTCCCGCGGACAACCTCGTGAAGCCATCTGAGCCCGCAGAATCAGTACATTGATCCCCGGAGGATGCACCAGGGATCTCGGGGAAGCAGCGATTGATCTAGTAATTCGCGGGATCTGAAAGTCGCTTCCGGACGTAATATATATAAACGTCACTCCACCTCGAATCCTCCAACCGCTGTACAAAAGGGACGAAACTCTCCCTCTAACGCACCGCCGTCATCAAAGAAGGGCAGTGCATCACGTACCAAGCCAGAAGGTACGTATAAGGCAGCTCGATCCGAGGGTTAGGACGCTTCACCGTCGGATTCCCCTCTGAGTCGACATACGGCTTGCCGTGGGAGTCGGCAGTTTTCGGTGCCTCGCAAAAACTCTTGTTTAGCGCCCGCAACCCGCTCTGAATGCTAGCCACCATGGCCGGGAGAAGGGCTATAGGGTTGCTATGAGCCAGGAGCACCGCCGGGTACACCACGTCAGCAACAATAACTTCATGTGGCAGCGTGGGCACCACACAACGCTTCAGCCACAGCATCAAGAAGCCTGCCAACAGTGCCCTATCGGAGATAGGGGTCCGGGCTTGATGGTGGAAGCTTTCAAAGACCAGGTCAGGGTCGAAACCGTCCTCGTTCGAGACCGTGGTGTAGAAGCCTTCAGAAGCCTGGTCGATCCTGTCTTCAATCTCCCTGTCGGAACTGGGAACCAGTCGGGTTATCGGAGTGTCTTTACTATCGATACCATTAAATAAGTAACTGGCCCAAGACAGTTGCTTGACTCCCTGCGACCGCCAGTTGGTTATCTGACCACAAATGTGGAAGTGACACATCACTTCCCAGTAAGTCTCGTACACCCGAGGAAACTCTTTCTTCAAGTGGTGGAGCTCCTCAGTGGTCGGGACATATTCCTCATACGGGATGTCCCCTGTTGCTAGCCCCGAGACCTCATGCAGTTCGTGCAGTGCAAGGCCCATCTCTCCAACCGGGGTAAAGAATGTCCCCGTCAGCGGATTGTAGCGCTCCAGGATCCCGAAAAAGTTATGAGAGCCTGGTGGGATACCCCACTGTACGGCCCTGACCGCCACGTACAGTCCCACGCGCTTTAGCAGATCCCCAAGGTCGGTGAGGATGAAACCTACCATTCTGCCCCACCAGTAGTTCTCCGTGGAATGGACCCAACCAGGCGCACGGAACCCGACCGGATAATCACCCTCCGCTTCCATGAACGCGTTGAGGAAGGTAGTGCCAAGTTGTGGTATCTCTCCCGCCGGAACCTCAGACTTGCGCGACCCAGGGAATAGGCCGAGAACCGACCTGTCATGGCTATCATGACGATGCACTTTATGGGAACCCAAATCGCCGAGGGTAATCTCGGGGACATATCGAGAAATGTCCCATTCCATCTTCCGAGGGACGGACATGTGCTGGAAGTAGGACAGCGGGAACATCCTCTCCATGTCCGGAAGAAAGAACCTTCCACTCTTTATCTGACAGAGCCATTTATAAGTTCCGTCATACACACGATAGCCGCCATCGTTGATACGATCTCCGAAGAAGAAGGCAGGCTTCTTCAGCTTGACGTGAGCATCCGTTGTGAATGCTGCATCGGTCATAAGTACCCGAAGAGTTCTCATGTCAACATTAGAGAGCTTCTCCCTGCGATCCGGCGACTGGTCAGCAGTTACAGGGACAGTCCTTCGTAGTACAAAGGTCAAGTCCCGGTCAGCACCACCCACATGTCCAAAGTGGCGCGTCTTGGCGAGTGAGGCAGAAGGATGGGGCACTGCAAAAGGAAAAGACACTTAGTTAGATACTTTATATGCTAAGTGTTCATAACCCAAACGCGGAAGAGATACTGGACGCAGAAATTATCAAATCTGCGTCCAGACCTGCAAAACCGCGTCCAAACGCGGAAGAGATACTGGACGCAGGAATTATCAAATCCGCGTCCAGACCTGCAGGATCCGCGTCTCCACCACATTCTCCTTGATGTCACTTCTGGGGTGCGAAAAGAAGGGAGTTATCCACCTAACCCTTCCATCACCATAATCGCCAGAAGTTAAGGAGGGTAACTCCCTTCCTTTCACATCCCCAGATGTCTAAGTGCTTGGAATCGGGTGCCAGATTCATCAAAATCAACAGCTGATGAAATAGAACGCAAGGATCAAATCCGCGTTCTGTAAACCAAGTCCGCGTCTGAACTCTTCACAATTAGAAATATTCTAAGTGAAGAATCTGAAGCGCAGGACCCAATGGCGCGAGGGTCCAAACCCGCGCCACGGTTATCAACTCAAAGACTGCGTCTGAGACCGCGTCTGAGAATCAAACACGAGTTATATCTTGTGTTAAAAATTCTTAGGGTTCTATGGGCTTCCATTATGGCGAAATCCACGCCTAAAAGGCATTATACCTGGGAGAGCAGCGTCCTGCGCAGAAGAAGCACCCCTCTGAGCCTCGGCGGCGGTCGCCCGTGAAGAAGATGCGGTTGGCTTGGTCTTGGGTGCCATCTAAAAGTCCAGTAAAGAAGATGAATAGTTCAAAAGTCCAATAATGGAGATGAACAGTTCAACAGAGGAAGAAGAGAACTCACTTTCTTGAGCAAGTGCGTTCGGAGAAGAAGAGGTATCTCTCCAACTGTGGCTATTTATAGGCACAAGGATTCGCGAAGATACGCGGCGTGTGGCCCGATAAGACACAAAGATACGCGACGTGTGGCCCAATAGACGCTGCAGCGAGTCACCGCTTGACGCGTGGAACCAAATCATTTTTTGAACAGAGAAGATCATGCGCCACGGCTCCGCGGCGAGTCATCATTTGACACGTGGCGCGGTTCAGTTAATGAACCAGGAAATCCGCGCGCCAAAAGGTGAAATCCTGCCGGTTCCCCAGGCCAGCTGGCGGCGTAATCATGACACGGCACAGATTCGCACCCAAGGGACGCACCTCTCCGATGGACATGCCCCGTCAGCATCACCATAAATGCACCCAGAAAGTCGCGTTGCGCTCAGAAAATCGCGTCTTTATTAGAGTCGCGTCTTTCATAAGTCCGCGTCCTACCCAGCAGGCCCAATATCGCGTCTGCCTCATGGAAGATCGGGCGCGTCTCCATTGCCAAAGGACGCACCCTACAGAAATCGTGTCTTTAAAGCAGTACCATCTCGGCTTTTTGAAAAGAACCTGCGTTCGGCCTCCTGCTTCTGCAAAATCAGTTCAACAGTACACTGACGCAAGCAGACAGCTAACCACTCCTGGCTTAAAGCACACTCGTGACAGACTAAAAGCAATCGGGGAGGTTTAGACTGTGCATCTAGACACTCAACATGATCAACTCTGGTGGCTTCAAGGAGTTCAAACAGTACACTCACGAAGACCAATTCCAGATAACATCAAACCCGAAGCACTAACAGTCCAGTCATGAAAGCAAATATGGCTAAAATCCAAAGTATTTCGAAATCCGTCCCAGTTAACTGCGGAATATTGAAAACTTTAGAGGGGATTCTGTAGGCTGTCCAAAAGTTACTAGAGGACAAGCCATTGAAAAGAAAAGTTTCAAGCTCTAGACGCGAGGGACTATCACCCGCGTCTCAGCGTCAAGGCGCGTTGGCACTATCACCTGCGTCTCTGCGTCAAGGCGCGTTGGCACTATCACCCGCGTCTCAGCATCAAGGCGCGTTGGCTCAACGCCCGCGTCTCAGCATCAAGGCGCGTTGGCTCGACGCCCGCGTCTCAGCATCAAGGCGCGTTGGCCCGCGTCTCAGCATCAAGGCGCGTTGGCTCGACCCGCGCGTCTCAGCATCAAGGCGCGTTTGCTAGACCCGCGCCTCAGTTGTAACCACCCGGATTACGGGGCCAGTCACCGCACAAGTAGCGGGAAGTGGCCCCTCATCGTGGAGCACTTTTAGGGGGCACGTTCACCCCCTAAGACCTCTATAAATAGCCCCGTCGCTATGAAGAAGAGGTCGGACTTTTGGTAATCGGCAACAAGGGGGCGACACAGAGAGAAAAGAAGCAGATCAACTCTTCAGTAAGTTCGCTGCGTACGAGCTAGCTTTCGCCTACCTTCTCTTTGAGAGTTTAGTAGATAGAGCTGAGTTACTCTTTCTACCGGCCGAAGAGGAGATCCCAGAAGGACGGTCATCTGGTCAACGGAGAACAGATTCACTCTCCACCGCCACACGAAGAACCCAGCCTTAAACAAAGGGGGAATTCAAGATTCAATATTCTCCTCCCTTGTAACCGGAAGGAACAGTTTTGTTGTAATCCTTTTCATTTGATTCAAGGAAAACTTTTACCGCAAATTCTTGTCCTCTCCTTTCCCGGGTCATACAGGTATGACCGGATCACTCCTACTTCTTGAAGGCCTTTCCTACTTGCAAGGGCTTCAAGACGTTGTTCTAGTTTACTCATTCTTTTGGAATGAGTGCTTGTGTCTTTTGAGTTGCCTTCCTTTTCGGATGAAGGCTTTGAACAACTTAGAGTTGGAATGCTCCTCGTCCTCCGTATGTGCAGAAGACGAGCTTTTTCCTTCCTTCCATTTGTATTGGACTTCTTGGAAGGAGTTTTGACCTTAGGCTTCTTCTTTTATCCTCAAGCAATTGCGAAAGCATCTGCTTAAGGCTATCGATAGATTCTTGTTGACCACAAATAATATCGAGTTGCTCCCTCTGGGCATGGGCTTGCTGTTCAAAGCGCCTGGCGGGCACTTTAGTCTACTGGGGCTATCACGCCAGTTCAAGTGCGTGCATGCTGGTGTACTCCTTCCGGCTCGGTGTCAGACTAGAGCTGACTATTGGCTGCTTCTCCTTAGTCTTACTTGGCGTAGTGCTTAGACATACTATATTTGCAGTAATTTTAGGGTACTCTGCATCAGAGAAAGTTCTCCTTGTGCGGGAACGATGTCTTTTAGCCGAGAGGGAGACTGACATAGATGATAACCGTTTGAACACTGACTGTTTGCTTACATGCGAGTTGCAGTGACATTTAGAGAGCCATTCACAGCAACATGGTGGAGTGATTAGATGAGCACTCCTCTTCTTTGTCAAGTAATCCCTTAGATCTGTCAGAGGGGGATCAAAGAGACCAGCCTCGAGTCTCTGGGAACGAGGAGTTTTCAGCTTCCTTCTGACCTTAGCCGTTGGAGAAAGAATGTTAACCTTACGTCGCAACTCTAAGATGTAGGGTTCAGAGACGTGGAGCTCACGTTCTATAGAACAGACGCGGATCTCACGTTTTGACTTTAAAACACGGGTCTCGTGCCTCCTGAGAAGAGACGCGGACCTCGTGTTGCTGATTGTCATGTTTGTCTAGTGACACTTGAGAAATGCAGACTTTATGAGTAATGCATTCTGTCGTAGAGACGCGAGTCTCGTGTCTCTAAGAAGAGGCGAAGACCTCGCATTGCTGAACGTTGCGTCTGGGAGGTGAAGCCTCAGAAATGTGAGCCTCTTGAGCTCTGCGTTTTGGTATCCAGATGTAGACTTTGCGGTTTAGAAGAGACGTAAGCATGAGCCTCACATCCTGTATCTGTTGGATAGATGGTTTTCTAGCTTCTTATATCTGTTGTCTCGACCATTTTTTCATGAAGGTGACATCACCTTGCACCACAACTTACTCATCAGTGGAGAAAGTATTCCCGGGCGGAGTCGCCATCTCTTATTTCCTCGAAAAAGATTGAAAAGGTGCAAGCTTCTTTATTTGATTGTAATAAAAATTACAACGGATCAATAATTCGATTACAAAAGAAGGGAGAATGGTTGGATCTCCCTTTTATTTAAAGCTGGGTACTTTGCGTAGTGGTGGAAAGTGAATCTTATTTTCTGTTGGCCAGATGAACGTCAAGTTCTTCTGAAAATCTTCTCCTTAGATCACGGATGGAGTAGCACAGCTCCTATTCAATGAAATCTTAAAGAGACTTAGACAAAAACTTGAACTCAGCAAGTTGGTAGAAGAGTTTAACTCTTTATCGGTATTCCTCAGCTAAAAAATTCCCCGACTCTTCAATAGCGACTTTAGCTATTTATAGGGCAGGTAAAACTGTCCCTAAAAATTCTCTATAATGGGGGTTAACTCCTCTCATTACATGGGCAGCAACTGACCCAGTAATGAGGGAAGTTATAACTGAGACGCATGGCTCCTTTACAGTTGGGACGCAGGCTTGAGCCCTGCGTTTAGTCATTGAAGTAACGCTAGATGCGGGTTTTGAGCTTCGCGTTTGGGCGCCGCGGTAGTGTTGAATCGCTAGCTTCACACTGTGTTGAGATTCGCGTCTGGGACACGGGCTTTAAGCTCTGTGCTGAGACGCGGGCTTCGAGCCTTGCTAGACGCGGACTTCGAGCCCTGCGTCTTGGCATTACAGTGATGCTGGGACGCGGGTTTCGAGCCTCGACACTGCGGTGACGCTGGGACGCGAGTTTTGAGCCTCGCGTCTTGACATTATAGTGGTGTTAAGACGCGAACTTCGGGCTCTGCATCTTGGCATTGCAGTGATGCTGGGATGCAAGTTTCATGCCCTGCATCTTGACGTTGCATGAGTGGTTTTGATTAGCCTCGCGTATGAAGTATGGACTCTGCATTTAACGACTTATCTTCAGTGATTTTTAAAGAGTCTACAAGTGGTGGTCAGGTAGGCCATTGCCGTTGGTGGTAGCGTAGCTAGGGTAAGGCTAACCGCGATGACATCAGGAAAGGAGGGTGGAGGCAGAGGATAGAGGAAGAGGTCACAAGAAAAGAGATAGTGATATTGGCTATGGTATAAGGGTGCACGTATATCTAAATTATTAAAAACTTGTGTGAGCATGGTTCATGTATGGCTACATGAACTCTGTTTGCGTGTGTGTGAGACATATCTTTAAACAGGATTTTTTTATTTTTCTACAAAATAAATATCCCCAAAAAATATTAATAAGGTACATGTCACTGAAATTCTCTTGACACTAATGAGAGGAATGTCGTATGCCCGGCATGATGCCGACATGGCCTGACTTTGCTCTACCTTGACCAGTCCCTCCTGGATAATTAATGTAACACCCCTCCCCGGAATATGTACTCAGATAGTGTCCCAATTTTTTTATCATATTTTCCTATTTTTTCCTTACTTATTTTTATTTTGTAATTATTTGTAGTCTTATTTCGTACTAGACCTAGATTTTTAGACTCAGAGTCAGCCTGAGTCCGAACCCGAGACTTGATCCCAGTGTAACTACTTGATTTGACTTTTTTGGTAGTCAGACTGGACCGACTTCAATTTTAGATATTGATTTTCAATATTTTAGATTTTTGTAATTTCTGGAATTTTTTGATTTATTTTTCAAATCTCCTAATATCGGTGTTGACCAATATCGCAGATCAACTTTTAGATTTGTAATTTATAAATGGAGTTGAATTTTTTGAATCTGACTTCAAATTGTTCCTCAGGATGACATTTTCTAACTTTGAGAATTTTTAGGGATTATTCTGAATTACTCAAAAATTACCCTATTAAATGAATATATTATTTTATCGTTATTTTTCCTTTTTTCCCTTTTCTTCATCTTCCTTTTCTTTCCCTTCTCCCTGGCTTGCTATGTGTCCAATCCTAACCTCCCAACAAATTTCTCTCCCCTATCTCCCCTCACATTTCTCTCCCCTATCTCCCTCACATTTCTCTCTCCCTCTCTCCACACTCACCATTTCTCTTCAGCCAGGCTACACCCAACTTGAGCTTAGCGTCAGCTAACCTCTGGTGGTCCCCAACGCCGGCGACCGCCTCCCCTAGCCCGATCTCCCTTTTCCCTCTTCTCTTTCTCCTCCTTCTCCCCTCTCCTTTTTTCTCCCCTCCCTCTCCCTCTCTCTTTTATCTGGCCTTTCTCTCTTCCCAGATTCGCCCCCTCCAGCCAAGATCTGCCGCTAGTGATACCTCTTCTCTCCTCCTCTGCTCTCTCCGCCTCCTATTTCTTCTTCTTCCCAATCTCTTTCTTTCTCTGTCTTTTCTCTCTACCTTAACCTCTATCCCCTTTTTTCTCTCAGTGTCCGTGGTCGCGGCGACCCGCGCCACCATGCCACTTGACCGGCCATCGTGCCGCCGGTCAGTCCCCTCATCCTCTTGGCTCTTCTCCCCTTCTCTCTAGATCTATCTCCCCCTCTTTGCTTTCCTCTCCTCTATCTTTCTCTCTTCTCTTTTTCCTCTCTCCTCACTCTGGCTCCTCCCTTTCTCTCTGGCCTCTGGCTGTCACGGCCAGTGCCGCGCCACCCTGGCTAGCCACCAGCTGTCAGCCATCCCTCTCCCCTGCATATCTCCTCTCTTTCTCTCAGTCTCTCTCAGTTTTCTCTTCTCTCTTCTCTTTCTCTCTAGATCCCTTTCTCCTTTCTCTATTTCTCTCTAGGTCTCTCTCTCCTCTCATTGTTTCTCTTTGTCTCTAGCCACGGGTGTTGCACGTGCCTCAATGCACGTGTCCAGGCTCTGATAAGGCGAGTACTTCACTTGGGCTTTGGGTGTATATCAGTTATGTATTTGGGCTTGTTGTGTTATATATTGGCCATGTATTATATTTTGTATCTGACTGTTGATGTATATTGTGTATTAGACTATGTGACTGTTGCACTGGTATGTGGATGAGTGCCGGTGACTGTATTTGTAGTAACACTATGATGAATGTTTGTAATAGTGTAAATGATATTTGTATTTGCGCATGTGTTGGTACTAACCCTTGTGCAGGTACTCTTGTACAACTTCTGGGTTACATTCAGCCTCCGGGCTTACTTTCAGCCTCCGGGCTTACTTTCAGCCTCCGAGCTATACTTCAATCTTTAGACTTCGACCCTACGGGTTTACACACT
The DNA here is from genome assembly GCA_038442645.1 of Agave tequilana. Lineage (NCBI taxonomy): Eukaryota > Viridiplantae > Streptophyta > Magnoliopsida > Asparagales > Asparagaceae > Agave > Agave tequilana. Next base: position 160,404 of record JAVJIF010000705.1, on the reverse strand, counting down.
CCACTAGGTAGGCCAGCCTAGCGCTAAGCGCTTTACCGCTAACTCCGCCCGAGCGTAGTTACGCTGTGAGCTTTGCTTCATCACGTGCAGTAGCTTAGCGTTCATATGCTCACTTCATTATGTATGTTTAGCTACGCCGCAAGCAGTAATCATGTCGAACGTGATAGCGTCTAGCACTGTACGCCAGATTCTCTCTAGCCCTGCATAGCTCCGCTTGATTATTTAATAGTTATTATTATTGCTATTAATATGCCTAAATACGCTTCCACTTCGCGCATTTCTGCATATTGTTTAATAGCTTAATCTATTATTGTTATAGTTATTATGAAGAGTTTGAAATTTTCACTTAAATCATTTTTCAAAAACTATATTGTTTTTCGATATTCATACTGATCTTTTGTATCGGTACTGTTTTCCAGTATTGTGTTACATGATAGTTGATATTGCTATGCCAATCACCTAAGATGCTATCACTTGCTATGTTGATCACTTGACACCTGCATATTATTTTCTTTTTCCGACAGTCGATCACTACATTAAACTTGCTGAGCCAAATCATGCCTTGAATCACATCGTACCCTCCTGTGTCTAGTACGAACATGTCTGCTTTCAACTTTCTATCACACAACTCTACAACGCAAGCTTGAAAAATTCTATTAGTAGTAACTACCCTATTCCCTGTGCTAATTTCTAATTGATCATCCGTACATACAAGGGTATAGAATGCAAGTAGTAAATCTATTCGATATGAAATAATGCAATGCACCAGAGTCAAAGAATGCTAAAACAGGAATAGAGGGGACCAATATCTTACTTGCCACTGCTTCTCCTAATATTTCTGCCTCCTCTGCGGTTAAGTTGCAAGCTTAACCCTTTTTGTGACCTGTTCCAACTCTTGTTCCATTCTGGGCCTGGCTATATACTTGTTGTTGGGGAGGGAGTAGAGTTCATGTGCCAACGGGTCTCGAGTTCCTTCTCACCAGTGGTGCAAGAAGAGCTAGTGGTGCTAAGGCGACATTCCATGTCCTATTAAATGGATAATCGCCTATCAAGTGGTTACTGGATCCATATGCCAGAAACAACCTATTAGCCATTTGACAATTTTGTAGAGTGTCCGGGCTTCTGGTAATAATTGCATATTGTCTGAAGAAGGGGAGGTTGGAATGGTCGCTTGGCCAATGGGGTACCAATAGGTCTAACTGGGTTCCCTCTGTTTATCTGTGAAAAGGGCCGCTTTACTGTCTTATTCTGTATCTGGCTTAGTTCTTCTTCTCTAGTCCCCGTTCTACTTCACGAGTTATAGTGAGTCCTGGAGTATGTTTCAGTTGCTAGGATATAAGGAGCATATGAATATCCATTTTCAATCCTTGTTGAAACCTGGTGGCTCGATTTTCTTCATCTGTCACCATATACGGTGCAGACCGGTCAAGTCTCAAAAATTCTGCAGCGTACTCGTCCACAGATCGGTTCCACTACTGTAGCCTAATAAATTATTCTTCTATCTTCTTTTGGGCTTGTAGGAAGAACCTCTTATAGAAACTTTTCAAGAACTAGTCACGGTGATGGATTTTTCCAGCCTTGCTTCCTCTATAGTCACTAAGTCCTGACCACATCCTTCAATTGAATCTTGGCCACTTCCACCTACTCTGATCCAGGGGCTTCTCAGTACTGAAAAAGATGGCCGACTGTAATCTCTTGAAATATGAGACATTTCCTGGCCTCTGCTCTTGGAGTGCTGTCAACAGTCCCTGGCGCAAGAATTCAGTTTGTTTCAGTTTGCTTTCCATCATATTTTTAATAAATCTCATCAGATCAACATTATCTCCACTAGGACCATCCCGAGAAGAGCCTGGACCGCTACGATTTCCCTGTCTTTTCAATCTGAGTTAGTCTAATGAATATCATGTGGGAAAGCAAAAACATGGAAGGGTTTGGAAGGGTTTCAGGTTTCAAGCGAAGGATTATCAGGATGGAATAGATAACTTTATACTTGCAGTTGGATTGTATAATTATGATTTATATGCTCCAGTTGCAAATTAATTTTCCGTTACTGAAGGTGTGAGAGTTTGGGCCCTAATACCATCATGTAATGCCCCGCCTTGTAGGCTATGGGGACGCTATTGCGACATACATACGTAAGGCAAAAATACTCTCACATCTGTACTAAGCATCAATACAAGCAAGAATCAGAGTACAAAAGTACATGGTGATATACATTTCAACAAAAGAAGTACATGTACACAGTTATTACAAGTGTGATCTAATGTTACATGAATATCACATAACAAAAGGCGCAAAATTATGATTACAAGGTATAAACACTACAAAAGATGCTCACGAGTTACAAAAGAATTCTGCGAGCCGGTCAAGAGGGAGTAGGAAGGAAAGGAGCTACAACTAATCTGTTTGCTCAGCAAGAAAAGCCTATTCTTCTGCAGATGGGTCCACTTTGATCCAAGCTCCAGGTTCTGGACATGCAGGTCCATTTGTCAGAAATCAACATAATGAGTACATAAAATGAAGCTAAGTGGCGTGCACAGGTAAGCACACATGTACCGGATAATGTGTCATGTGCTTAGTCATGCAAGTACAATTCAGCTAGAGTAAAGCGAAGTAAAACAACACAGGGCAAAACAAGAAATGAAATCAGATTATTATTATAAGTAAGACTCATCTGACTCATATATTTTTGTATGTGTCCCAGCGTCCTAGCACACATACATCCACTTATGAGTAAGATGAGATTGATTATTGAAAACTAGTGGGGTTATCAATGAACTATGTTTACAATAGGCCTCGTACATACCCAGAACAACGACTTAGGATATTCTGGTACTGAGCTGAAACCTGCCGCTAAGCAAACAAGAATGGTATATTTTGGAGTAGGGGTGCCAGTGTACCCACCGGAACTCCTGCGGCCATAGGTAGAACCGAAGTTTTAATTGCACAATATTTTACCATTGTAAATACGAACACATATTAATATCCATCAATTTCCCATCCTGATGTAAGTTGTCCGATTATTGCTATTTTATATTTATGATGATCGTTTTACAGGGATTAACATGAACATAATAATAAGGGAAAATGCTAGATATAGGAGTACAAAATTTTCAGGGTGTATAACATGATAGCAGGTGTCAAGTCCCTGTAAAGGTGATAATCATGAGTCGGGCAAGTCAAGTGTCATGGTATCGGATGAAGTATACAGTATGAGTGAAATACGGGATTATGCTAAACCATTCCAAAATCATTTCAATCTCTTCACAAACATATTATTAATAATAATAAATTATATTGTCAATTAGTCAGGCGGGGCTAGGTAAATGGGAGGGAAGTTAGGCCATATCCGGTGAAGCTAAGCTCAAAACATAACTAGATTCCTGGAGAAGCTAGCACAGCGCTAGTGCTAACACGCACAGCGAAGCCAACGCTTACGGTGAAGCTAACGCTCGTGGCAAAGCTAGCGTATGAACGACTACTAATACACACGGTGAAGTCATGCTTACGGTGAAGCCAGACGCTCACGATGAAGCAAGCTTATGAATACTTTTGCTAAGGCACACGACAAAGCCACACTCGCAATAAAGTTAACGGTAAAGCATTAAGCGTTGAACTCGCCTATTCGGCAAAGCTAAAAACCCGATGGTTAAGCCCAAAGGCAAAAGAGAGCCTAAAACCTAAGCCCGAGGGCTAGATAATAAAATACAATAGTTAAAATCACAGGAAATCCTAATGTGAAGTGCTCGCCTAGGGTTACCCGGAGGCGAACGGGAACGACATGGAATCCAATGAAACTCTGATGGACTTATTGCGCGAAGCGCGAGGAGGAGAGAGATGAAGTGCGAAAGAGAAAGTGAGAAAGGGAGAGAGGGGGAACGTGGCTAGGGGGTTGCACGTGCGGCCAAGGAAGGAGGGCATGATGGTGAGGAGATGGTGAGGGTGGTGTTGATGATGATGATGGAGGTCGAGGTGGTGAAGTGGTAGAGCAGATGGCGATGATGGTGGAGTGGTGGAGGTGATGAAAGTGGAGATGGCGGTGGAGATGGTGGTGGAGTGGTGGAAGTGGAAGTGGTAGTGGTGTTGGTCGGCAAGGAGGAGAGGGAAAGGAGGAGGTCGGGGTGAGGTTTAGCCGGCAAGGAAGAGGATAGAGGAGTGGAGGTCGGCTAGGGGAGAGAAGGCCTTGAAATCTTGGGAGCTATCCTTGACGGATGAGAGAAAAGATTTTCTGAGTCTTGAAAGTTAGAGAGTAATTCTTTTGAGCTGTTGTGATCTCTCTAATTGAACGACTCTTTGGCTAGCCTATTAATGGGCTATTTATAGGCCTGACAGGGGTGTAACTGCTCCTAGAAATCAGGAAAGACTGATTAAACAGCCTCAGCGTGAGGCTAGACAGGCTCTGTGCAAGCCTGTCATAGCTATCCGCGAAGCTAGACAGACTTCGCATGAGCCTGTTTAAGCATCCAGTGAAGCTAACGCAGTCGTTTGACTTTTTTTAGAGGGGCACGACCCTCTTAAATGTTTCCACTTAATGTGGGATATAATGGGTTATAACCACCCTCTTAAAGTAAGCATTAACCCCATTAAACTAGTGAGTAATTAGCCCACTAATCCCGCTCAGGGGATCGAAATGGTCAAAATGACCTGAAACTAGCCTGCTGCGAGGCCGATGCTCCAAGCAGAGCTAGCCCTAATGCTCCAAGCGGGGCTAGCCTACTACGGGACTAGTGCTCCAAGCAGAGCTAGCCCAATGCGGGACTAGTGCGCTAAGAGGAACTAGCCCACTGCAGAGCCAATGCTCTAAGCTTTCGCGCGAAGCTAACCAGTTTGACTTAAATTAGCTAGTTTAGCTTAGTTTAAGTTGTCCGTTCAACTGTCTGTTACCCGTCTTTTGAAAGTATTGACAAGTTAGACATTGTTCAAACCAATTGGGGGGATATTTGGGAGTTTGTTTTAAGAGCATCAACAAAACCCCCTAAAAAGTTTTCATAAATCTATAATGAGTTGGTTTGAATTTCAAAATACTTTGAATTACTTCTAGTGTTTGAACCTTCTGAAGTAAGTATAGCGCAAATGTTGATTGTTTGAAAAAGTCATGAAAATACGGGTTAGCTTCACTTGCACGGTATGGTTATGCCTTGGAGAAGTTAGATGAGTCACTATCTTCGCTATAAGGGCCATTGAGATAGCATAGCTATTTAACTTCACTATTAGAGCCCATTAGTCTCGCTTCGCCTGCATGGTGAGACTAAATATCAAGATGAGGATTAGTAAAAGGGTAGGCTATCAGGAGTTAGGTGTTATCCTGGTGGACTAAAATGAAATTCGCTGGGGATAGAAAGGGTAAATTAAACCTAGGGATCCGTCTGTTCCGAGGTAATATGGACGTAATAGGTTAGGAATTGCTTGATTTCAGAATTCGCTGTTCAGAGGTAATATTGATAGAACAGCAAAAGGGAGTCCTCATTGGACTAAAGGGGGTGAGATTTGGGTACCCATCAGTTCAGGGGTGATAAACTAGACATAACTGACTAGGAGTCACCAAACTCGTAACCCTGCGGTTCAGAGGTGACGAACCGGATATAACAGCAAAACGGAGTCCTTACTGGACTGAAGGGGCGAGATCTGGGTATTTGTCAGCTCAGAGGTAATAAATTGGACATAACCGATTAGGAGTTACCAAGCTCGTAGCCCTATTGTTCAGAGGTGGCGAACTAAACATGAAGCAAAACGGAGTTCTTACTAGACTAAAAAGGGCGAGATATGAGCACTCCGAATTGAATTAGGCTTTTGGGCTCATTTTCTCTCCTTCTCCATTAATCAAGATGTGCACACCACTAAATAAAAAGAAAATTAAAAAATAGAGTTTATTACAAAATAAACGTGGGAATATAATAGTAAATATGCAAAATATGAATCATACCCCATACGTATCTTTTACTTGTCCTTGAGCAAAACCAAAATAAACTAAAACTAAGAATTTAATAAGTGACTTTCGCAGGTCATGTGACTACACTGAGCATGTGCAGTAAGCCTTTAAACCTCTAAGTTACCCCTAGCCGAAGAGTTATAGTCTCCTGAGGATTTTCAGTGAATTACACCTATAAAATCCATAAAAGAAAGAAAAAACAAAATGTTAGTATTTTGAAAACGCATTTTTAAATAGAGAATTTTTTTGAAGTATCCTTGCAAAAATCAAGTTAATCTATTAGTCATAAGGTTACCGCACTATTCATTCCTAAACTTAGTGTCCATGCAAGAACTTGTTAATCAAGGTAAGAATTAAAAGTGTATTTCTCACCTAGTATTTTACCATAAATCATATACATCTTTATGATCGTGAATATTTGACCAATGATTCTTCAATTCCAACTCTTATGTCTTATTTTATACATAGTATCACGGTATTATCCCTTATTTTTCTTAGGATTTCTTATTCACCCATGTAACGAGCCTTTATTGGTGTGACTCCCAAACTGGACAACCTTAGGCCTGTGAGAAAACATCTCTCGGACTTAAGGACTCAAGCAAATAGGGCCACAAAATTAAGGGAATTGGTGATATTAACCTACTTTTAGGCATGAATACTTATACTTTCTTAGGCACAAATACCTAGCTTAATCAGTAGATACTTGATAGGAGCTTTGTTAGCTTAGAATAATGATCAGGGACACGAGCAGGCAATCTACTACCTGAATAGAACTATGATCGGAGCTGAACATTGATACAACCCGATCGAAAAAGAATGTTTGGTATTGGTATTCGCCGTCCAGAAGACACGGCACTACTTGGTGGGCCAAACCATCAAGTCATATCAAAAGTCAATCCTTTAAGACTGCTTATGACGAATCCGTCGTCACTGAATGGTCGATTGGCAAAATGGGCCATGTTACTCTCCAATATGAGATGCAACTTACTGCCACAAAAAGCTGTAAAGGGGCAGGCAGTGGCAGACTTCTTAGCTGAGCACCCAGATCTAAGGACGACCAAATTATATGAAGATTCCCAGACGAGATCGCTGAAATTTGCTTGACCCAGACTTCTTTCGAAGGACAATTGTGATAGCTCTTCTTCGATGGCACATCAAGAACGGGTCCTCGAGGAAATATCGTAGTAGGAGTGGGGGTAGTACTTGTATCCCCACAGAACTATATATTTGTTGACACTCTAAAAAGACAAAACTCTCAGATTTCTCTTCAACCGGTCCGAATGATGTATAACTTGTCGACATTTACAAAAGATAAATCGCAGAGAAGTTGATGACAAGTTTGAGTTTACCTCTGAAGAACAAGGCAACAAATTGGACTCTATTAATCCAGTAAAGAAGATAATAAGCCAAAAGTTTCCCGTAAAGAGGCCAAAGCAAGTCTATAAAGCCTAGTATGATCGAGGTCTGATCGAGTACCTAGCTTCATAGAGATCCAAAATCACTAAAAGGCCGAGACCAGAAGCTTCGCGTGAAGCTCCCATTTAGCCCCGCCAAAAGCTAATCCTAGAGCTTCGCGCTAAAAACTTAATTCCTAGCTTCGCTGGAGGAAGGGATGGTTCAGCTCCACTATGGGTTGAGTTTTAGCTTCGCATAAAGCTGTGAAGGTAACTTCGTCTGAAGCAATGGGCTAAAATTCTAGCCTTGCTGAGGCTGCGAAGGTAACTTCACCCAAAGAAAAGCTTCTTCCTTAGCTCCGCAGCGAGCTTTACTAGGTCATCAATTGACCGTTTCAAAATCTCGCGAGGGATTAATGAGTGAACCCCACTAATTTAGTGGGATTAATGCCACTTTAAGTGCAGTTACACCGCCCACTTCGTTCCACATTAAGTGGATACAATTAAGCCACTATGGCTAATAATAGTTCACACAAACTTATTAGCTTCGCCTGAAGCTTACAATTAGCTTCGCAGCAAAGCTATTTTTAGCCTCGCGTGAAGCTAAAGATTGATTCAGTCTTACTGAATTCAAGGGAGGACGGTTACACCTCATTTTGGTTATAAATAGCCCCTTGCCAAGAGAGGAGAGGGGCTAGAAATTGGGAAAGATCAAGAAGAGACCTAGAGTAAAAGTGTCATCTTGCCTTTTTGCTTCCAACGCCTCGACTTGCTTCCAAAACCTCAGAGATTCAATTCTCTTTCATTCAGGGTTTCAACACGCCTTCTATCTTCGAAGATTTTGGAACCAAGCGAGAAGGAAATTCTATTGAGGAGGCAGCTTGGCCACCTGATCGATTACATCGTCAAAGGGATAATGTGATCGCGCGCTGATCAGATTCTTACCAGCATACTTTCTCAGAAATTTCAGAGGAGATCTACCTGTAATTTCCTTATTTTTTAAAGAATTACTTGGAATTTCGCTCCTCATTCTCTTTTGTAAGTTTTTCTCTATCAATTTTCAATAGAAAACAAGATGGTAACTTCGTTGGGGACTTCAGTATTCTTCCACAACAAGGAGATGATGCCGCAATGTAACAGTCAGAATGCTGAACCCGTTATCGCTGAGAACTTGGTCATCCACTTTGACCAAGAGATGTTCAAGGAACTCCTCTCTGGGGGTAATCCAGCACGACATACACGGAGCATAGGAAGGTCTTCATAGCCAAAGCTCCAGTAGCTGCAGAGCAGAAATCAGCCTCAATTGTGCGTGCAATTGGGCAAACCTCGCTTCAGCTCCTTTAGTCTCAACCGAAGCTAAAAGCAAAGGCATCTCATGCAAAGCCAAATAGGTTCCCCCTGAACCTAAACCTGCTCAGACCAAGCAGGTATGGAAGGCAAAGCAAAAGGCTCCACACGAAGCTTTCGGCGCTGTTGAGGCACAACTTCGCCTCTCACATGAAGACAAGGGCAAGATACCCTTAAAGTTTGGCAACATTGCTGATGCTAGCCGCGAGGTTAGTTTGGAATCACTGTCTTCACCCAACCCGAGTGCCAACCTCGCCCCTATGAGTAGAGTTAAGAGGGTGTCCCTATGTACTGATAACAGTGCTAACACAGCTCCAGTACCTAAAGGTACTATTAAAGTTCTTATCCGCGAGACTGGAACTGAAGCACTTTACAGTGATAAATACCTCCGCAACAAGGCAAGGAGTGGAGCACCACTGCGTGCTAAAAGTGAAGTCACCATGTCTTCGCTCCCAAAGTCTTTTGGCGCTAAGTTCGCGCTTGGCGGCGGCTCTACACGTATAACTCCGCCAACCGAAGTTAATATAACTGATAAGGTGATTTTCGAATCACCTAAAAATAGAAGCTTCAAGGCTAGATGTCTTCAGTTTGAATAGTCCAATACACGATCTCCCTAAGTCTCTGAACAAGATCGTGTAAGCTTGGTTGATACTAATCTACGAGAGTTCTTAACTAACAAACGAAACTTAGAACTACTTCATACTTTTCCCTTCTACTGTGAACAAGTAGGATGTTAGTTGGTGACGGTCCATTCAGTCCATTGCCGACTAGGGCCAGTGCCCGCCACTCTTCTAGTCTGACAGTCAGTTTTCGATCGACCATCGATTCGAGCCCCAGTCAAGCCTCACAATAAGAGCAAGCCATGAAACTTTTCAGATCTACCATCTGCATCCGTCAATATGATAGAAAAAGGACGTGAACTGCCCAAGGGCAAACGAGGGCGACAGGATACTAATTCCCCTTCATTCAATTCTCCAGACTCAGACTATACCCTGGCTTGGGCTAAGTCTTAGTAGGAAAGGAAGGTGCGTTCTGAGGCACAAGATCCAGGGTAGCAATACCCTATAATTATGAACCATCCTCTTCAACTGGAGCGATGTCACCAGAATCATTGAATAGTCTCTTCACTGGTCTGCTGATGAAGAATAAGCTAGTGGATATGCCTCTTTAGCAATGGTTAGCTCTGTGCAAACAGGCAGAGTCTCGGTTAATATGGTTGATAACAACAATGATGACCTTCGCTGACGGATGGAAGCCTAAGAGCAGATCTCCAAGGCCTGGAAAGAAACCTTGTACAACATCCAACAAATGTTAGCTCAACGCCTTACCAACCGGAATAATAATGATACTGGAAGCAATCATAATGAAGAGGAGCATAATGATGATGAACAATCTAAGAGTGAGAAGTTAAAAGAAAGTTCATCCATCGATGCCAAAGTTCTTAAAGGCACCCAAGCTCAGTTCACATCTCTAGCTCAGAGGGATGAATTGAAGAAGGCAGGCATGACTCATCCTTACCCACTTGAATGGGATTCAGTCCTATATCCGTCAAAGTTTAAGCCACATATGTTACATACGTATGATGGTAAAAGCTCACCAAACCAGCATATCTATTACTTTCGGTCTCAGACTGGTAATGTCATAGATAATGATGTTATTATGGCCAGATTATTTATCGATACTCTCAAAAGAGTAGCCTTCGACTTGTTCAGAAGCCTTCCACCGGGTTTCATTAATTCTTGGATCAATTTAGAGACTCGGTTCCTCTCTCGTTGTATGAGGAAGAAACTGAGGCAACCATGGATAAACTTCTTTCCACCGTGCAGAAGAAAAGGAGAATCGGTCCGTGATTACATTAAATGATTCAGGAACCTATCTCTGATGTGTCCAGCAGGGATGTCATTGCCTATGTTATTGCAGACATACAGGCACAACTTCCTAGACTAAGTAGAGATTCGCATGGGAGCTGTTAAAGCCCATACCTGAAAAGAACTTGTTGAGCAAGCTGAAATAGCTGAGAAGTCAGCTAAAAAGTTTGAGTCATCCATACCTAAAGGTAATGGGGTATGAACAACAAAGGACACAACAAGATGCCGCAATCCTCTCAAACCAAAGGGAAAGAAACCATGTCCGTGGAGTTTTTGGGGGGAAACTCCTCCAAAAATCAAGAAGGTTAACGCCAGCAATTAGGAGTTCAAGTTTCCTCCGAAGCAATACTCCTTCAAAGATGAGCAGGTAGTTACAATATTCTATTTGCTCCAAAAAGAGAATAAGTTGAAGCCTCCAAAGGCTCGACGCCCTAACAAAGTGGAACGCACAAACGATCCCAATTATTGCCTCTTCCATAGGATGGTTCATCATCCTACCAACAACCTCAAGGACAAAATTCAGGCTTTGGTCGACATCAGAGTTTTGACTTTAAAGTCAGAACAAAAGAAAGTCACCGCAAACATGGTGACTCTTGAGTTAGGTACTCGGCTAAAAGTCACAGTCACTGATGGTTCTCCTCCAATCCCTAAGACACGACTGGAGATAAGTAATCCTTCAGCAAAGCAGCAAGAAGCTAAAGGTCTCCTTCCCCTGACATTGAAGACTAGGGAAATCATGTGGGTGCACCCAAATCTTGCCCAAGATAAGCAATAGGATTCAAAGAAGCCCAAGTCAAAGGGTAAATCCGACAACATTATCTCTATTTTGCCAGATGATGACAACGTAACAATAGCTTCTCTCAGTGATTCTAAAAACGAGAAGCATGCTTTCATAGCACAGGATGCTGCACCCCAACCAACAGGTACTCGGTCTGAGAAATCATACCTAAGACAGTATGAAAAAACTACTGACGAGACACAATAGCCAACGACGTCATAGAAATACCTGTTTTGGTTTTAGTCCTGACTTCAGGAAAAGAAAAGCAGAAAGAAGTCTGGTTTGACCGTGTCTTGAAGAGACCTTCAGGCCCAAGACTTTACGTTCCTTCTGCTTTGATATATTGGCACAACTGGCAAATATTCCATCTTGGATCACTATACACGAGCTGCTTCGCCTTTCGAAAGAGAAAAGAGAGGCACTCAGGGACGCACTGGCTGATTCAGAATCATTTCTGACACATATGCCGGAGACCCCTGAAGATGACAGTCAACATTTGTGTTCTGAATGTCATCATGTACATTCAAAAATACCTGCTATTGCTTTTACCTACTGAGGACATGCTCCTCAAAGACAGTAAACACGATCGACCCCTTGAAATCACCTAGAGGGAGGGTGAATAGGTGATGGCTATACAAGTACCAAATAATGTGGATTAAAAACTAATTAATAATAAACAACAATAATAATAAGACTTGCAAGAAGGTAAACAAATAATAGTGCAAGTAAAGGAGAGAGAGTTTAGAGATATGTGGACAATCGCAAACACGAGAATATGTTTCGAGGTTCGAGCCACTGCTCTACGTCCCCGCCTTCAACACGATGAAGGATTTCCACTATGCTTGATCCCACCAGATCGTCAATACAAGTTCTCACTAGAACTCTTTGGACACACTTGTCCTCTCTCACGGTGCCACAACACCAACTAGGAGCTCACTAGCTCGCTTGAGGCCGCAACCTCTACAACTTCTCAATTTGAAGAATTGGTGATCAACACTTGATCATAAAACAAAGCTCACTTGCACAATCCTACAGCCAAGATGAGGAGATGAAACTTTTGGGATTGTGTAGTGCAAAGATCTAGAAGAGAAGTAGAGGAAAGCTTCAAGCTAAAAGGATTGAAAATTTTGGCTCAATGAAAACTAATTTGCTAAAGGGCTAAACTTTGAAAAACGTTGATCTTTAACTTGTAAATCTTATATTTTAGTTGTATAACACTCCCACTATTTATAGGGGATGAAAACTGGGTTAGAAAAGCCATTAGATTCGATAGGAGAAGCCCCAACAAAAAGACAAACCAGAATATAGCAGTTACAGCCTAGTCAGCACAGTTTTCTGCTGCCGGTCGACCGGGCCGGTCGACCGCCAACGGTAGAAAATCCGACCATTGGGAAAGCGGTCGACCGGACGGTCGACCGTGAAACCCAAACAGAGAGTTATACTCTCTATCGGTCGACCGTGACGGTCGACCGGAAAAAAACAGAGAGCAATGCTCTTGCTCCCGGTCGACCGGTCGGTCGACCGATGTGCACACATGCACAGTGGTGCATGTCGGTCGACCGCCCGGTCGACCGACAGAGCAGTTCTGCTTTGCCAGCGGTCAACCGTGCGGTCGACCGGTCTAGGCCAAAAGTCAGGTTTTTGAAAATTTTTTGAAGTCTAAATTTTTCCTATAAAAATTCTTTAGATGGGTATATACAAAATAAAGTTCTAAGGCTTGGAAAGACTAGAGTGTGATCATAGATCAACACCAAAAAGATTTGAACTATATTTTGTTAAAAATTCTTTTTCTAAACTTAAAAACCGTTTTTTCAAAAACTTGTTTTTTCAAAAACGAATTTTCCAAACTTCGTTTTCTGAAACTTGATCGGAAATTTTGTAATAAAATTTTGTTTGAAAGCATGAAGTAATATCAAATATGTGTGTGTGGCAATCCCAATGTTATCAACCTCTATCATCTCGGTTTTGACAAATAGACTATAAATCCTAACTAAAAATGAAAAATGCAAAAATATAAATCTTGTATAGTCTTCTCAAGTTGTTTGATTGATCCTTGAGCTCTTCTAGTGTGCTAGGCTCTGGGATCTAAATCATCGCGGCTTCCAAATATGAGTCTTGTGTAGGAGCCGTCAATCAACCTATGTTTTTACTTGAAACTCATTTAAAATAATCTTACCAATTCTTAACTTCACATGGTTTGTAATCATCAAAACTTAGGGCTAATGGCCTTTGGGCCAACAATCTACCCCTTTTTGATGATGACAAAACATATGGAGTTATTACAAATATTTGGGTGGTGACTTCAAGTGAAGCTTCCCCTTAGCATATGCATATAAGAGAATATGATATAAAGATCTAAATGCATAACAAGGGCATGTATATGATATGTTAATAAACACATATGCCAACCACCCATGCATACCAAAGACACAGAAATAAAAATGTATGCATCTCTAGTTACCTCCATCCATCCATAAATGCCTCCATCCTCCAAAATAGATGATTGTGTCAATAATAGCATAAACACAATATACAACCAATCACATATGCCAACTGGGGATAAGAAAGATAACTGGCATAACATACTAAAAAAATGTCCATACAAGAGAGGAGGTACATGCCAACCTCAAAACCATATAACATAACACATGTCCACAAACACCAAACACAAAATGTGTCCAAATACATGTAGAAAAACAACAACCCAAAATAACACAGAAATAACTCCCCAAATATCTCTCCCCCTTTTTGACATCATCAAAGGGGTCAAGGCTGCCGAAAATCAGTGTCCTGCTGAGAAGCAGATCACGGAGGTGAAGTAGAAGGAGGAGCCCATGCGGCGAACGGAGGGCCAGAAGCAGGAAGAGGCTGAGCATAACCCTGAGGAGTAGGAGCCAACCAATCAAATCCGTTGTAGATATCTCCGATACAGGTTTGCATAAAGCGCATGGAGTAACATATATAGTTGAGGTCGTTGTCCAGTCGGTGCTCCAGCCGCTGATAGGATGCGACGATCTCAGCTGAAATCTGCTGGCGGTGCGCAGTCATCTCAGCAGAGATCTGCTGGCTATACTCTCGAATCTGAGTGGATAAGGCAAGATAGGGGTCGAAAGGAGCAGAAGAGCCAGAAGAGGATCCAGGCACAGCAAGAAAGATAGGATGCTGCTGAGGAGCAAGAGGACGCTCCCGAGCACTCATCCTCTTAAGGAGTGTGCTGTTAATATCTACTGACGGTTCATAGCACCGTTCAGAGGACAGATCAAATTTTAACTTCTTCAATAAACGGGTGATGAGCATCCCAAACGGCAAGTGCCGGTTTAGGACTAGAAGATGATTAGAAAGCATGCAGTCGATGATGAGCTTAGGGATGTTAATTCTAATGCCTTTCAGAAGGCAATAGATGATAAGAGGAGCAGAACCCTAGCATGACTATACTCTCCTGATTTTGGCAGGAGATTATAGAACACGATCTTAGCCAAGACCTGGGCGGTGAGAGTATAATACTTCACCTCCTCGTTCCTAACTAAGCCGGGGTCATCATCATCATGAAGCAGTGTGGAGGCGGTGTGGGCAGACTCACCGTCAGGATACTCAAACATGCAGATCGAAGTTATAAATGTCTACCCCTCACAGGAGAGGTGTACGAGACGTGCAAATTATTGAAGAGAGATGTCTATATCTCTGCCCATGACTCTAGATTAAGGTGATTATGTGAAAATGAAAGATTGAAATAAAAGTAGCGCACCAATTCAGGATAAACATTTTCCTTAATGGTGACAAATTCTTCTAATGAACTGGATCTTAAAATATTGGTAAGGTTGAGGTGCTCAAAATCACCGAGCACTACAGTCCTACCAGATATAACATTTTTGGCACAAATTAAGGAGTACCGATGTGATGCATTTGGTGAAACAAAGGGGTTGGTGGATGATTCTGGGGTTTTCCCTTTTCAGAACGGGTTCTTTTACACATGGATGATGTATAAGCAAGATTAGGCACTAATAAGGCACGATCTAAACAATAAACCTAGAAATCACCTAGAGATAACAAGGAAATAAGAGATTTGAAGGAAAAGGAGATTATACCTTGAAAACCAGACAAAAATCCCAAAATTGAGAGTAGTCTGAAGCCTGAACACAAATTTACCGAATTTTTGTGGATGAATTTGAGGAATTAGAGAGAGGAAAAAGAGTTTGAGAGGGTGTAGGGTTGAGAGAAGAGAGGATTAGAAGTGTTGGAGGCGGTGGAAGATGAGAGGGGAAAGAATTTGGGGGATAAGGCTTTATAAAGAGTCGGGTAAATTGACAGTTTACCCGATTCCCGGTCGACCGGTGGAAACCGAGAGCAATCTCGGTTTCAGTCGGTCGACCGCCCGGTCGACCGGCTTTGGGCAGATTTTTTTTTGTTCCAGGCTAGAGCGGTCGACCGGGCCTATGCCAGGCCAAATCGGTCGACCGGTTATGCTGAAAACAGAGAGGAAAACTGTTTTTACATTTAGGGTTTTTACTTTTATTTTCTTTTAACCAGAAAAGTATATCTTTCTTATATAATCATAACAATGATGTTGAAATCAATTGAAATCTTTCTTGGCATGAAAAACTAAAAAAAAATTTATTTTCATTTTTATTGATTATTATTAATATTTATATCTCCATATATTAATAAAGCGATAAATAAGAGATATTGAAGCCGAATACCCCGTTAAGGGTTCTGAACTTCTCCTCGATATTCCTCTAGATAAGAGTTGAGGTGCGCAATTGCCATCATAATTTATTAGCTCAATTTGGTTAAATAAATCTTAATTATAAAACTTCATTTTAACAAAATCTTGATATATGGACAAATAACATATGGCAAAGAAACATGAATATATTCTCAATCATGGCAAAGATACAAACAAATGGATATGCAAGTTTACATATGTAAGGCACATTATCATAAAAATGTAACTAGCAATTCTATGCATATAAGAAGAAATTTTATGTTGAGAGGTTATCAAACCATAGGTATTCTCCAAAATGGGTGCCTATTCGATAGTGATGCAAGCGACGATGTGTTCGTTGAGCGTTGATGCATCCACCACCCGGGCACCATCTCCCCCTAAGTCTTGGAGGAGGACGACCCACCTGCATCACCCAAATCTTTTTGGGTCCTATAGAGTTAGTGTTTTCTCGAACCAAAACATTTTTATTTGACAAGTTTAGCTTAGCATAACAAAATTTAGCTAAATGGCCTTTGCGGCCACAATGTGTACAAGTATAAATTCTACCATATATAAATGCATGCTTGTGTGTGTGCATGCTTGTGTGAGTTTGAAGCATGATGATGAGTGTGTTTCCCTTGGGATATTCCTTTAGGAAACCTAGATGCAAATTTAGTCATGTCAAAAGCACATTTCTTTAAAGTTGTATCCAAAACTTTAATACGTTTTTGGATTTCTAAAAATTCATTTTTATTACAAGTAGAAATAGGGCTTTTTCCTTTAAAAGATGTTTTGTATTTTTCAAAATCCTTTTTCATTTTCTCAAAAGAATTTGATAATTCATTTTTCTCTTTTAAAACAAGCTAAAATTTATTCTTTAGGGAATCATTCTCCTTTTCAATTTTTTATTTTGAGCAAATGATATTTCATACCTACTTTGTAATTCTTCAAAAAAATGTGCAAGTTCATCCATGGTTAAGTCTTCATCATCTAAAGAGTTTTCTAGACATACCTTGGAAGCATCATCGCCATGTGCCATGAAACACATGTGAGCGGCATCGATCTCCTCTTCGGATTCCGACTCTGAGTCATCCCACGTGGCCACCATCACCTTTTTCTTCTTTTGCATGTTCTTGGAGGTAGTAACTTGTAGAGAGGGGCAATCGGCAATTAGGTGTCCCGTCTTCTTGTAATGAAAACATGGACCCGGTTCCTCTCTCTGCTTTTCAAATCTTCCTTGAGGTCTTCCTCTTCAGAAGTTGCTTTGTCTACCTTTATTATAGAACATTTTACCCACCTTCCTTATGAGCATGGCAAAGTCTTCATCGTAGTCTTCCGATGAATCCTCTTCATCATAGGAGGATGGAGCCGCCTTGAAAGCAAGAGCTTTCTTCTTTGGTGCCTCCCTTTCTTCTCTTACCTTCATCTCCATCTCATGGGGTTTGAGATTGCCAATGAAGCCGAAGAAGTCCATCTCCTCCCTATCATTTAGCTTTTTGAGGGTGGTTGCCTTGACTTCCCAAGACTTGGGAAGAGCTCTAATGACCTTCCGGATCTTTTGGTCATTGTCGATGTTGTCACCTAAAGAAGATAAGGCGTTAGTAATCTTGGTGAAACGAGTGAGCATATCATCTATGCCTTCATTATCAAGCATATAGAAATTCCCATATTTAGAACGGAGCAAGTCAATTTTAGATCTCTTGACTTGCGACGTTCCCTCATGAGTAACAATAAGGACATTCCAAACTTCAAAAGCAGATTTGCAATTTATGATGCGGGAAAGATCATCTTCATTTAATGCTTTAGTGAGTGCATATTGGGCTCTAGCATTGACCTCATAGTCTTTAGAGGTTTCTTCGGACCATGTCTCTCATCAGTGAGAGGTTCAATAAATTCTTTGGTGATGGACTTGGCAAATCAACTCCTAGGGATTTTAGGAATAGGTTCATTTTGATCTTCCAAATGGGGAAGTTTAACCCATCAAATTTGGGTGGGACTTGATGCTAGAAAAGTCAACTGATGCCATGAATACAAGTATAGTGCACAATAAATAATAAATGCAACAAATAGATATAGCCAATAATGAGGATCTCCCTAAGGTGGTTAAACCAAATGCTAGGGGTAGGCTCTGATAACAATTGAAATCACCTAGAGGGGGGTGAATAGGTGATGGCTATACAAGTATCAAATAATGCAGATTAAAAACTAATTAACAATAAACAATAACAATAATAAGACTTGCAAGAAGGTAAACAAATAATAGTGCAAGTAAAGGAGAGAGAGTTTAGAGATATGTGGACAATCGCAAACACGAGAACATGTTTCGATGTTCGAGCCACTGCTCTACGTCCCGCCTTCAACACGATGAAGGATTTCCACTATGCTTGATCCCACCGGATCGTCAATACAAGTTCTCACTAGAACTCTTTGGACACACTTGTCCTCTCTCACGGTGCCGCAACACCAACTAGGAGCTCACTAGCTCGCTTGAGGCCGCAACCTTTACAACTTCTCAATTTGAAGAATAGGTGATCAACACTTGATCACAAAACAAATCTCACTTGCACAATCCTACAACCAAGATGAGGAGATGAAACTTTTGGGATTGTGTAGTACAAAGATCTAGAAGACAAGTAGAGGAAAGCTTCAAGCTAAAAGGATTGGAAATTTTGGCTCAATGGAAACTCTTTTGCTAAAGGGCTAAACTTTGAAAAACTTTGATCTTTAACTTGTAAATCTTATATTTTAGTTGTATACACTCCCACTATTTATTGGGGATGAAAACTGGGTTAGAAAAGCCATTAGATTCGTTGGGAGAAGCCCCAACAAAAAGATAAACCAGAATATAGCCGTTACAGCCTAGTCAGCACAGTTTTCTACTGCCGGTCGACCGGGCCGGTCGACCGCCAACGGTCGAAAATTTGACCGTTGGGAAAGCGGTCGACCGAACGGTCGACCGTGAAACCCAAACAGAGAGTTATACTCTCTGTCAGTCGACCGTGACGGTCGACCGGGAAAAATAGAGAGCACTGCTCTTGCTCCCGGTCGACCAGTCGTTCGACGATGTGCACACATGCACAGTGGTGCATGTCAGTCGATCGCCCGATCGACTGACAGAGTAGTTCTGCTCTGCCAGCGGTCGACCGGTCTAGGCCAAAAGTCAGGTTTTTAAAAACTTTTTGAAGTCTAAATTTTTCCAATAAAAATTCTTTAGATTGGTATATACAAAATAAAGTTCTAGAGCTTGAAAAGACCAGAGTGTGATCATAGATCAACACCAAAAAGATTTGAACTATATTTGTTAAAAATTCTTTTTCTAAACTTAAAAACCGTTTTTCCAAAAACTTATTTTTCCAAAAACGAATTTTCCAAACTTCGTTTTCTGAAACTTGATAGGAAATTTTGTAATAAAATTTTGTTTGAAAGCATGAAGCAATATCAATTATGTGTGTGTGGCAATCCCAATGTTATCAACCTCTATCATCTCGGTTTTGACAAATAGACTATAAATCCTAACTAAAAATGAAAAATGCAAAAATACAAATCTTGTATAGTCTTCTCAAGTTGTTTGATTGATCCTTGAGCTCTTCTAGTGTGCTAGGCTCTGGGATCTAAATCATCGCAGCTTCCAAATGCGAGTATTGTGTAGGAGCCGTCAATCAACCTATGTTTTTACCTGAAACTCATTTAAAATAATCTTGTTAATTCCTAACTTCATATGGTTTGTAATAATTAAAACTTAGGGCTAATGGCCTTTGGGCCAACACTCCTGTATTATACTGGATACATCGGCTCGACGTGCATCGAAAGGGTACAGGTTGATTCAGGGTCTGCACTCAGCATCATTCCCAAAAGGTTCCTCTACTTCCTTGGGATACCGTTTCACAGGCTATCCGCAATGACTACTACGATATACGGTTTTAATGCAGGAAGTAGTTACCCATTGGGAAAAATTTAGATTCGTTGTCGAATTGGAGACTTGAAATCAGAAGTGACATGTTACGTCATCGACGCTGACACGTCATATAACATATTGCTTAGGCGACCTTGGATTCATGCTAATTGGATCGTTCCCTTGACCTTGCACTAGTGCTTCAAGTACGTAGAAGATAATGCAACAGTACGAACGGTGTTTGCTGAAAAACAGCCATTCAAAGGAGTGAAAAACTACTTTATTGATGCTCTTCTCTACCAAGAAGTTAACAAAGTGGCTAAAAAACAGCTGCTCGAAGACGACGATAGCGGCAATAAAGCAGATTTAGAGTCAGAAGAGGACATGCCAGCTACTCTTACTTTTGAACCAATTGTAGCATATCTTAACGATCCTCAATGTAATAATCCCATTGGGGATGATGACGAATGGGTAATTAATTTACTTTTGATTATTTTGAGTGTGTTGATCTATTTAAATCTGTCGGCAATAGCTCCCTACACATGCCTTTGCCCGTGCTAAGCATGACAAGTACGCCTATAGAGAGTGGAGAAGGGTCTGTCTTTGTGATCCCTCCATCCAAAAGGAGTCAATAGCCGATGGTATTCGGTAGGGCCCAACTATGAATGTCTGCAGTCACAGATTCAAGTGCAGACTCAGAACCCCCGCAAATTTTCCATTATGCATGATCAACACACCTTATGATGCAAAAAATGGGATACAATTTTCAGCATGAGAAAGGTTTGAACTTTAGAAAAGAACGACACGATCTTTTACGGAATTTCGTTCCAAAAGAGAAGTCAGCAAATTACTATGATAAAACACACAGGGGATTGGGATATGTTACACCTCCTACTCTGCATCAATCCAAAGACAATGAATCTATCCCGTCACATTCTGCCACTTCGTCTGAGTGGGAATCAGATGTCAGTGTGGGGATGCTTTTCAAGAGCCTCTTCGTCAATATGACTTCGATCGATCAATTGGAGCATGAAGAGGCTATTGAAACGTTTGATGCTGAACCATGGGCTCAGCAACTTGTTCTCTAGTGGGAAAAATGATTCGAACAACGAGAACCACCCTCTAAGGATAGGGTAATCCAGGTTAATCTGGGTAGTCAGGATCACCCTAAACCCATCTATATAAGTGAAAGTTTATCACTTACAGAAACAGAAGAATTGATAGCACTCATACGAGAGTATATCAATGTCTTTGCATGGAATTACGAAGATATGCTCGGTCTTGATCCGCAAATAGCCATGCATCATTTAAACATTAAGCCTGACGTCAAGCCAGTAAAACAACAACAACTACAGTTTAGCCCTGACATTATGGAAGCTATTGAAACTGAAGTCCATAAACTCATCGCATGTGGTTTCACACGGGAGGCTCAACATCCGGATTGGGTTGCTAAAATTGTCCCTGTTCTTAAAAAAATAGAAAAATTCAGATCTGTATTGATTACCACGATCTTAATGCAGCCTGCCCTAAAGATGAGTTCTTATTATCCATCACTGATTTCATGATTGACAACACCTGTGGCTATGAGAGAATGTCTTTTATGGATGACTTCTCAGTGTACAACCAAATCAAAATGTACCCAGAGGATGAAAGGCATACTTCATTCCGAACACCGTTAGGAGTATACTGCTATACTTTGATACCCTTCGGATTAAAGAATGCTGGAGCAAGTTATCAACGTACAATGAGTACAATTTTTATGGTCACCTCCGAAAAACGGGTAGAGTGCTATGTCGATGACATTGCTGTCAAAAGTTGCGATAAGAATGATCATCTTCGTGACCTAAAAATAATGTTCGATGTAATGCGTACCCATCAGCTGAAAATGAACCCAACAAAGTCCTTCTTGGGGGTTTCAAGTGGTAAATTCCTGAGATTCATTGTCACATCAAAAGAAATCCATCTTGACCCAGACAAGGTCAAACCTATTTAGAGCATGCAACCACCTAAGAATCTCTAAGAACTTAGGGGTCTGCAAGGTAGGTTGGCCTATATTCGAAGATTCATTGCAAATCTCTCTGGCCGTTGTCAACCATTCACCCGGCTTACGAAAAAGGGTGTCTCTTTTATATGGGATAAAGCCTGTCAGGAGGCTTGCGAGGATATTAAAAGATATTTCACTAAACCTCCAGTATGGTGGCTCCCACATCAGGAAAATCATTCTTACTTTATGTAAAAGTTATGGACCATTCCATAGGTGCTCTCCTTGCTCAAAAGAATGATGATGGCCATGAACATGCCATTTACTATCTGTGTAGGACCTTGATAGGAGTTGAATCCCGGTATAACCCTATTAAAAAGGAATATTTAGCTCTTGTCTTTGCCATTCAAAAGACCCGACATTACCTGGTTGGCCAAACCATACATGTCATTTACAAAGTTAATCCCTTATGTATTCTCATGACAAAATCAGGATCACTAAATTCAAGGTTGGCTAAATGGGCCACCCTCTTGTCTCAATGTGATATGCTCTTTGTCCCTCAAAAAGCAGTCAAGGGTCAGACCCTTGCAGATTTTCTTGCCGCTCATCCAGTTCCAGAGAGCTCAAAGCTTCATAAAGATATTCTAGATGAGATCTTCGAATCCAATATGATCTAGGAAGATGAAGTATGGCAAATATTTTTTGATAGAGCATCAAGAACAGATCTCAAAGGCAGGATTATCACAGGTGTGGGGTGGTATTTATCTCGCCACAAAATCATGTCCTTCATCGGGCATTTTCGTTGAAGAAACCTTGTTCTAACAATATTGTGGAATATAATGCTCTACTCATCGGCCTTCAGCTTGCCCATGAAATGGGGGTACACTATCTCGAAGCTTATGATGATTCAAAGCTGCTTGTTAATCAAGTCAAAGGAGAATACGAGGTTCGGTATGAAGACTTGATACCTTATCACCATGCAGTCATCAAAAAAGTTAATTCATTTGATGGCTTTTACATTGGTCATGTGTCCCGATTCCAAAATACTAAGGCAGACACTTTGGCTACATTAACGGCTACATTGGCTTTGCAAATTGATACAACTTATCATTTTACAGTGACCACTTGACGTCTTGTCTGTCCTAAGCATATGTTGGAAACTAATGAAATCAATGTAACCTCAATAGGGTTCGAACCTAGAGATTGGCAGTTTCCTCTCATTGACTATACCTAGCACGGTATATTACCAGATGACCCTAAGAAGGCAACTTCTATCCAACGAAGGTCTCTTTATTTCTACTATGATCCGATAATAAAGACATTCTACCGCCACTCATATGACGGTATCTTGCTCTGTTGCCTCTCTAATTCAGAAGCACAAGAAGTGTTTAAAGAGGCACACGATGGTATATGCAGAACTCATTGACCTGGTCTGAAGCTCAAGGATCGATTGCACAGACTCGGGTATTGTTGGTCAACCATGATAGCTGATGCAATTAAATATGCACAAAGGTGTAAAGCCTGTCAAATCCACGCAGACTTTATACATCAACCTCTGGAGCTACTTCACCCGATTGTTGATTTGTGGCCATTCGAGGCATCGGGGATCGATATCGTAGGACCTATCTGCCCTTCATCGATAAAAGGCCATTGGTTTATCTTAGCAATAACTGATTATTTCTTAAAGTGGGCAGAGGCTATACCACTTATTGAAGTTAAAACTTTCAACCTGATTAACTTTATCAAACACCATGTCATCCTTCAGTTTGGTGTCCCCAGGCGGATTATTCATGATAATGGTCCTCAATTTGCAAGCTAAGTATTCTATCGGTTCTGTAATAAATACTGAATTCAAAATGTGGTGTCAACCGCTTATAATCCTGTTGTTAACGGTTTGGCGAAAGCATTCAACAAGATAATTATTAAGCTACTTAAGAAATTCATTTCGTCAAGCAAATGAGATTGGAATGAGAAGCTCGGTGAATGTCTTTGGGCCTACCGAACTACGGTCTGAGCCCCAACAGGTAATATGCCTTTTCTGTGGTATACGATTGTGAGGTAGTCATACCGCTAGAGATCTAAATGCTGTCACTAACGAGCCACCTTAGCAACCAAGACGACTAAAAAAGACAATGATCGGCTACATCTTCAAGAACTTGAAGCACTAGATGAGAAATGACTACAAGCCCAATAACACATTGAGTTGTACCAAGCTCGAATCTCGAAAGCTTTCAATAAGAAGGTTAAGCAAAGGGTACTCTAAAAAGGAGATTTAGTTTTAGCCATCAGACGATCCATGGTCATGACACACAAAACCAAAGGTAAATTTCAACCTAAATAGGAAGGACCGTTCATAATAGAAACAGTCCACTCAAATGAAGCATACAGCCTTATAACCCCATACGGTGATACACTCATGATGCCGATCAACAGAAGATTCTTGGAGAAGTACTATCCTTGACTGAAGCCTTCCTGTGATCAAGTTAACATTATACCTCTGATCAAAACTTTCAGACCCAAGATGTTTGGAAGAGCGCCAAAGAAAAACTTCTTTCTTTCTTTAATGGATCAAATCACTGTCGATCAGTGTCGAGCTGATCGAACACTGGTTACATTGAAGAAGAAACAAAGTATAAAACTTCAGTTTTAGCCTTGACACTCTTCTCTAGTTCAACGTCGATCAGTGTCGTGCCGATCGAATACTGGTTACATTGAAGAAGAAACAAAGTGCGGAACTTCAGTTTTAGCCTTGCAACTCTTCTCTAAATCACTATCAATCAATGTCGAGCTGATCGAATACTGGTTATATAGAAGAAGAAACAAAGTACGAAACTTCAGTTTTAGCCTTGTCACTCTTCTCTAGTTCACCTATGAACTCGTCAGAAGCTGTCCTATGATCAGATCACATCACCGTCGATCGACGCCGAACTGATCGAACATTGGTGACATTATAATGCATGATGTCAACATTAAGGCAATGGCAAAGTTAGAAACTTCAATTTTAGCCTTGTCACTTTTCTTATGATCAAGTTAATATTATATCTGTGATCGAAGCTCCATCCTGATCAATGAGATGGATTAGGGCTTGAGATCCAAGATGTTTGGGAGGGCGCTAAAGAAAAGCTTTCTCATTCAATGGATCACATTATGGTCGATCGACGCTGAGCCAACCGAACATAGGTGACATTATGATGCATGATGTAAATATCAAAGAAAAGACAGGCAAAATGTCAAGTTTTTAACCTTGTCACTCTTCTCTAGTATATAAACATGCACCTATCTTTAACTTAAAAGTATAGGTCATATTTTGAAGTCGAGTATGCCTAAGCAACAATTCCAAGCGCTCTTCTTTATAATCAGAAGGTTGGCTTATCTAGCCTGCCTTTTCTATATGTAATGGTGACATACCTCCCTGCTCCTGTTTGATCAATCGAAGCTCGACCCAACGACAAAAGGTCCAAACAATCAGATGGAGAATCAAATGAGTTTATTTGATGGCTTATCAGCCAAACTCATTGAAGAAAGTTCGTTACACATTTTTTGGAGAACCTTTTCACTGTTTTCACACTCATATCAAAAGGTGGTAACCGATCGAATGGAGGATCAAATGAGTTTATCTGATGGCTTATCAAGCCAAACTCATTGAAGAAGGTTCGTGACACATCTTTTGTATAACCTTTCCATTGGTTTTACATTCATGTCAAAATGTGGCAACAAAATAAGGATCGAAGGGGATTCCATGAGGAGGCTAATCTCCAGACAAAATTCTCACGGAATTCATATTTACCTATGTGGCCCCAAGCTTATATGCAAGAGGCACACTACACTACATCTGACGCCTCTGACGGCTAAGGATAGAGGAAAATGTTGGCATTTGAATCCAACATAAGTCCTCGACATCTCATCATGCTGAGGGGAAGAGCAAAGCTAGCCCAACTCAAACAATAGTTAGTAAAGGCATACCAAACCCTTTGACAGTTGAGGGTTTGCTAAAAATCCTAAAGAGACCTGATCTCATTTGATTCTTCTCCAAAATCGCTTACCAATTCTTGTCCATGGAATGGTAAGACCACATAAAAAATATTCATTTCCCCTACAAAATGAATCATAAGTCAAACCTGTCATGTTAATATTAAACTTCTGGTAGTGAGACTCTGACATATTCCCCGGCGGATAGAAAAAACATTCCCGTAGATCTATCTAATATCCCGAGCAGATCAAACTCCACGTGTCATTCTCTTAATAGAATGACAGGTGCACCTAAATTATTGTTATATTCGAATACCTCTGACAGGCTGCTTTACAAATCCCTTTCTAAATTTCCATGGAGCTCTTTTTGTTACATTAATAATTACCTCTGAATTCAGTTTCTAACTCCCCAGCGAGTTTTTGATAGACTCTCCTCAAAGTCTATTATTTCCCTTTTGAAGTCCCCAGTGGACTCTCTTAGTTGTTACGTTAACAATATACCTCTGACAATTTCTCCCAAATTACATTCGAAAGAGATACCAATTTCTCCACGAAATTTGTGATCAAGTCCTATTTCTCCCAGCGGAATTCTTTTCTTTTTACTGTCATGTCTAGCTTGTCACCTCTGAATGGTAGAAATTCTGAGCTTGGTTGTTTCTCAATCGGTCATGCCCATGTTACCTCTGAACCGACAAATAACCAAGTCTCTAAAAATACACCTAGAAGAGGGGTGAATAGGTGTACTATCTAATCTAATGATGAATGATGCGGAATTAAAAACTATTTATGCAAACTAAAGCTATTAAGCTAGCACACAAGGTATAACACAAGAGTGTAGCCGAATTCCCAGTAAAAGGCTATGGACTATCTCCTCAACATTCCTCTAGATTAAGAGTTGAGGTGCTACTATGGCTCTTTTGGTTGAATACAAGTGTGAACAAACAATCCCAAGCATATATAAATAGCGCACAAGATATATCAACCATATAAGGAGATAAACAATATAAGCATGCAAGATATATAAACATAAGTGAGAGTGAGAGAGAGTAATCACAAACACGGGAGAATTATTTCGAGGTTCGAGCACCCTTGCTCTACGTCCCCGTCTTCAACACTATGAAGGATTTTCACTAGAATTGATCCCGCAAGATCACTCAGTGCCGTAACACCTACACTAGAACTTTTGGACTCATTAGTCTCTCTCTTGTTCCCGCAAGAACAATACATGCAAGCACACTAGCTTGCCGAGGCCGTACCTCTTACAACTCCTCCAACCACACGTCGAAATACTTGGTGATCACTTCACTTGATCACCACAGAACACTTTTTCACTAAGGCCACAACCTCTATAACTCCTCATAATACTAGAATGAAATCTTGTGATCACGTCTCTTGATCACAAAAATAACTCTCACAATAAAGATCCCTAGAGGATTGATATAGTAATGGAAGCTCAAGTTTGTGTGAGAAAAATAAGATAGAGTTGTTAGTGAAAAGCACAAGAAATCACTTTTGAAAAAACATTTTGAAAACTCTCCTTTTGATATGGAAGTATTAGCCCTAAAATAAGTGGAGAAAAACCCTAAGAGAGGTAGGAAAAACTAGCTTTAAAACTCTCTTGAAATCTTGTAGAAAACAGCACAAAACAGCCTCCTTATGTAGACTCCCAAAAACTAACCGTTAGGGTCAAACTGCAGGTCAAAAAGACCTGTCGGTCGACCGGCCAACGGTCATATTTTTGACCATTGGGGCCTGCCGGTCGACCGCGCCCTGAGCTAGACCCGCCGATTGACCGGCCCACTAGCCAAATGGCCGTGCACATTTTTGTGCACATCGGTCGACCGCCCGATCGACCGACTTCTGCATCGGCGACCGGTCGGTCGACCGGCAGAAGGCTAGATCTGACATTTTGGGATTATAAACTTAGTCTTTTTAACTTCAATAAAATCACATAAAATCTACAAAAATAAGTTCATTAACATACTTTGAAGTACAAATATGTGTGATCAAAAATCAACACATATTACAAATATTTTGAACCATTTTTGTGATATAGAAATTTTGCCTTAAACAAAAATCTGTATTTTTCAAAATCAACTTTTAATTTGAAAAATGATTTTTTTAAAACTTCTTTAAATACAAAAACAAGATATTTTAAACACTTTTGAAGCTTAGTGTGTATGGATATAATTCAATACATATATAAGAGAAAATATCTATGTTTTTGACAATAAGCTCCAAAATAAGTTTTGATAAATACAAAACTCAAACACATGATATAGAATCACCAAATAAGTTTTTCTAAACATTTGAACCAACAATATGTATGAATGAAATCCAAAACACATAAAAATAATATAAATTTGTTTTGATGAACTCTATTCATGAAACATAAAGATATATACTTTGAAGAACAAAACCAAAACGGTATTTTCTAAAATCAAAACTATTTTATGAAAAACATATATAAATTTTGTGTGTGTGTATGAGCTTGAGCAATCTACAACTAATCTATCCTTTATATTTTATCTAAAAATAAATCTTAACACTTACATACATGACACAAGTCTTCTCGAAAGTCTTCTTTTGAAAATCTTCTCCATCTTAACTTAGTCCAAACCTTGATCCAATGAGTTGGACTCCTCTTGAGTACTTGATACGATCTTGATGCGTGAGCTCTTGAATCAACAGGTGCTAGCTTCAAACTTGACTTCAAATCTTTCGTTGAAGCTAAATACTGACTAAGATCTTAAATCTTGATCAAAATATCTGAAACTATATAAACACAAGATCATTAGTACTATAACTACATGAGTTAATCATCATCAAAACTAGAGTGATGGGCCTTTAGGCCAACAGTTTCATCTTCCAGTCCGGTAGGGACTACTCCTTTGTCGTGTCCATTTCGCCACCTCTGAATGACAGGGCTTTAAATTAGCAACTTTCAATCGGTTATGTCTATATTACCTTTGAACTGATAGATGTCTAGATCTCTCCTCTTTATGGTACTCAAACTGTCAAGTCCAGTCAACTATCTCTAAACAGATGAGTCCATAACTTTGTTCTCCTTTCCTCCGTCAAGGTCAGGAGTTCTTACTGTCATGTTAACAGTAAACCTCTGAACAGCGAATTGCGAGCATGGTGTCTTTTAGCTGGTCATGTCCATGTTACCGTTGAACTGACAGGTGCGCAGATCCAATTCATCCTTGCAGTCTCTTGTGGGCTAGCTGCCAAGTTAATACGACTACCTTCGGCAGCAGTTTCGAAGTTTAGTGTGTCTCAGTGTATCATGTTCAGTTTATCACCTCTGAATAGACAGGTTTCTAAAATCGAGTTCACCTCCATTTTGTCATCATGTCCAGATCATTACCTCTGAATGACAAAATTTTAATCTTAGCTGTTTTTCAATCGATCATGTCCAGTTTATCACCTCTGAATCGATAGATAGCTAAATTTCATTATCCCCAGTCCAGTAGGGACTTTTCACTTTTGTTGTCATGTCCAGTTCGTCATCTCTGAATAACAAACAAGAAAAAAAATCCTAAGTCTGAATTGACAAACTCAACTTCATCACAACCAACATATAAACCTGAGGGTCTATAATCTCGTACATTAATATTTACCTCTGAATAGGAAGATCTCCAAATTTGCTTGGTCCTATTTTGTTATCCCCAACAAGATTCGAATCGAGTCATCACTCAAACTTATTGGTGATAATTTATCAAATAACTAATTCTATCACATTGTCAACCTCTAAATAGATTAGTTAAATATTCTTATGGTAAAAATTAGAAGACTATACTATTATCTCATTCCTTTTGAGAGTTATAATTTAACTTGAAATTATTGCAAACTCAGAAGATAAAACGAACAGAAAAATAACAAAAGAGTCAAATAAATTTATTATATTGATTCAAAAAGAAAAAAAAGAAGATACTGTTGAAGCCTAACAAGTTCAAGATGTTGAAGCCTATCAAGTTGCTAGATTTTGATGATGGACAAGTATTTCTACCTCATGATGATGCTCTACCTCAGATGAAGACTATTGAAGATTATGGGTGATTTTGGAAGTTGTTGTGTAACTTTAGTAATTATGTGAATAGCCTTGATCACTTACACAAATAAACCTTCCCAAGTCGACTTGCCCTATTGATATAGTCGACTAACCCATACTTAGTCGACTTGCCAAAAACCCCTAGTCGACTAGTTTCTTCCAAACCAAAATTCTACCTCTCTGTTTGGACTCTGAAATGCAAATTAGTCGACTTGACTTTCCTACCTAGTCGACTAACAGATACCCTAGTCGACTAACCCATTTTTCAAGTCGACTAATATCAGATACAAAATTTATCCAACTCTCTGTTTCTGTCTGAAACAAAAATTAGTCGACTACACCTATTTATCAAGTCGACTAATACAGTTTATAGTCGACCAACCACTATTTTTAGTCGACTAAATTCAGTTATCCAGAAACCTATTTTTCCAACAGACATATCCCTAGTCGACTAATCTCTAAACCTAGTCGACTAATAGTTGAAGTTTTGCCTAGACTAGTCGACTAACTCAGTATCCTAGTCGACTATAGGCAGTTTCTGACTGTTGGACAGTTTCTCTTATCTGATTCATTTGGCAACATTTTCCAACGTTTAAAATGTCTGAATTGGTTCCATAACTACCCTAACTGACCCTAGTCTACAGCTATAAATAGGGAAGTTATTCCTAAGGCCAATTACCAATTCTTTCCATCAGTTTTCCAAAAAGAAAAATTCTAGAATTCCTGAAAACTGTTTTCCAACTTCTGTTCTTCACCAAAAGCCATCCCTTAGTGAAGTTCTCTGAAGTTAAACTTTCCTATACTGAACCTTGTCCACTACACATTCAGTATCAAGGCTATAGGAAATCATTGTATTCATTCAAAGAAGATTTTGTACAAGGCGTCTTCTTAGAAGTAGAAGAAAGTTGTACAAGGCGTGTTCTCTTTGGTGTAAAGAGGAGTTGTGCACATTTGGCAAAGGGTGTTTGTCAAGTGGTGTACAAGGCATTTGTTGTGGGTGTACACAAGTAAAGAAAGGGAAAATCTCAAGCATTTTGCTTGGGGACTGGATGTAGGTCACAAGGACCGAACTAGGATAAATCTCTGGTGTTTGCGTTTGTATTTTCTGTTTATCTCTTGATTACTTTATTTCCTGCAAGTAGTTTGTTTAATTTTTTATAAACACTATTCACCCCCCCTCTAGTGTTGTGTTGCTTTGATTATAGATCCTACATTTGGTATCAGAGCAGGTTCAAGGCAACAACCATACAAGGATGGCAACGGAGTTCACATCATCCCAATTCAAAGAGGGGCATTCTACACAACGACCACCGCTATTTGAAGTAACCAATTACAATTATTGGAAGTGTAGAATGAAGATCTACTTGCAGTCGCTCAACTACGATCTTTGGAACATTGTAGAAGCATCATACACCAAGCCAACAACCAACTACAACGCTTGGAGTGAAGATCAAAAGAAGAATGCAAATCTTGATGCCAAGGCGATGAACGCTCTATTTTGTGCCTTAACCAAAGAAGAGTTCAACCGTGTGTCAACATCAACCTCTGCACATCAAATATGGCATACACTTGAGGTAACACACGAAGGTACGAATAAAGTTAAAGAATCTAAAATTTCTGTTCTTGTACACAGATTTGAATTGTTCAAGATGAAGGAGAATGAAACCATATCCGAAATGGTTACAAGATTCACCGACATCACCAATACTCTTGCATCCCTTGGAAAGGACTACACGCAAGTTGAAAGAGTCCGTAAGATCCTTCGAGCACTCACACCGGAATGGGAGAAGAAGACAACCGCAATTGAAGAGGCGAACGATCTCTCCACTATGACATTAGAAAACCTAATCGGTAATCTAATGGCATATGAAGTGCAAATAGAAGAAAGAAAGAAGGACGAACAACAACATCAATCCAAGAAGAAAGTTCTTGCCTTCCATGCAACTTCAGATACGGACAATTCGGATGAAGATGAAGAAGAAATGGCCATGCTTTCAAGAAAGTTCAAAAGGTTCTTAAAACAAGGTAAGTTTAATAAGAATAAAGATACTAACGATACTCCTACTTGTTTTAAGTGTAACAAACCAGGCCACATGAAGAAGGATTGTCCATTGATGAAATCAAAAGAACACTTCAAGACTTTCAACAAGTTCAACAAGTTCAACAAGAAGAAGAAAGCCTTCCAAGCAACATGGGATGATAGCGACTCATCTTCCTCTGACGAAGAAGAAGCAACGGAAACCGCCAATATTTGCTTCATGGCCCAAGAAGATGAGGTACAAGATTATGATGATTTATTAGAAGCCTTTAATGAACTTTATAATAATTTCAAAAATGAAAAGATTAGAAATAAAGTTTTAATAAAGGAAAATGAAAGACTCATTCATGAAAATGCATGTTTTGTTTCTCAAATATCTTCTCTTAGTTACCAAAATGAAGATTTTGAAAAAGTTATTGCATCTTTAAAAAAGGATAATGAAATTTTCTTAAAAGAAAATTCTTTACTTAAAAAGGAAACTATTTCTTTAAATTCTAGAATTTCTATTTTAGATAAAGACATGATTGTTTTCAAAATTAAGTATGAAGATCTTTTGAAAAATGTAACAAAGTTTAATAAAGGAAAAGAGAATTTAAATGTTTTATTATCTTCTCAAAAGATGTCTAACAATCATTTTGGTCTTGGTTTTTCAAAAGATAAGATGTATAAACCTACTCATGTTGGTATTGGATTTTCAAAAACTAATTTTGTAAAATCTACACATCTTCATAATAATAATTCTTTTGTGAAAAGAAATACTATTTCAAAAAGAATTAGATGCAAATATATATGGGTTCCTAAGAATCTTAATAATGTTGATAAAAATGTTTATATTGCATCTTATATACATGATGTGTGTAATTCTAAGAATTATGTTTATACTAACAAGTGGAAACCAAATTCCAATTGGATTTGGGTTCCTAAAGGCTAATCTTTTTCGGACCCTATCATGATGGGTACCATACATATTGTTTTTATCTTATAGGTACCTTATAAAGAAAAGTGGATACTTGATAGTGGGTGTTCCAAACACATGACCGGACATATGCAACTACTATCTTCCGTTCAAATCAAAAAGGGAGGTACAGTGATATTTGGAGACAATAACAAAGGAAAAGTTATTGGTACCGGCATAGTTGGTAACATTTCAAAACCCCTTATTGAAAATGTTCTTTTGGTAAGAGGTTTAAAACACAATCTATTAAGTATTAGTCAATTATGTGATAAGGGTTATAAAATTGTTTTTGAAAAAGATGCTTGTCTTATTTATGATACTAATATGAAAGATATTTTATTCAAAGGTTTTCGAAACAATAACATTTATGAATTATCAATAACATGCATGTCTTCTAATGATAATTTATGTCTACTTGCTTCAAATAATGATTATTTTTTATGGCATAAAAGATTTGGTCATTTGAATATGAAAACTATTTCTAAGATTTCTAAATTTGATTTAGTTAAAGGTCTTCCAAAAATTGCTTTTAAAAAGGATTACTTTTGTGATTCTTGTCAATTAGGAAAACAAGTTAAATCATCTTTTAAATCAAAGGATTTAGTTTCTACAAATAGACCTTTAGAATTATTGCATTTGGATTTATTTGGCCCTACTCGTGTTTCTTCATTAAACAAGAGTAGATATGTTTTTGTCATTGTTGATGATTATTCACGTTTTTCATGGGTAATTTTTCTTAAAAATAAAAATGATACTTTTGATGAATTTGTAAGTTTTTGTAAAAGAATTCAAAATCAAAAGTCTCTAAACATAGTCACTATTCGAAGTGATCATGGAGGAGAATTTGAGAATGAATCTTTTTCAAATTTCTGTGATAAGTATGGTATTACACATAATTTTGCATTTCCTAGAGCATCTCCTCAAAATGGTGTTGTAGAGAGAAAGAATAGGACTTTGCAAGAATGTGCTAGAACTATGCTTATGGACAGTAACTTACCAAAATATTTTTGGGCTGAAGCTACTGCTACTGCTTGTTATGTTTTAAATCGTGTGCTTATTCGACCATTTTTAAATAAAACATCTTATGAATTATTTCATAATAGAATTCCAAAAGTTTCTTACTTTAAGATTTTGGATGTAAATGCTTTATCTTAAATACAAAAGATGCTTTAGATAAATTTGATGCTAGATCCAATGAAGGTATTTTTGTTGGATACTCTACTCATAGTAAAGCATATAGAATTTTTAATAAGAAAACATTTACTATTGAAGAATCATTACATGTTAAATTTGATGAATCCTTGTCTAAACCTGTTTCTAATACTTCTCCACATGATGATGATCATATCATAGATACTCCTAATGATAATATTGTTATATTTTCTGTTGATACTAACATTTCTAAGGATGAAGAGATTCCTACCGAGTTACCAAAAGCCTATGTTGAAGTAAGGAATCATCCACGAGATTTGGTGATTGGAGATATAAATCAAGGCGTTCAAACGAGATCCAAGTTGAACTACATGACACAAATTGCCTTCATTTCACTCATTGAACCGAAGAATATCAACGAAGCATGTGCGGATGATTTTGGATAATTGCCATGCAAGAAGAGTTGAACCAATTTGTAAGAAATGATGTTTGGGATCTTGTACCACGTCCTAATGATCATCCTGTCATCGGTACCAGATGGGTCTTTAAGAACAAACTCGATGAATCCGGTGAAGTTATTAAGAACAAAGCAAGGTTAGTAGCACAAGGGTACAATCAAGAAGAAGGTATTGATTTTGATGAAACTTATGCACCAGTAGCAAGACTTGAATCTATTCGTATATTACTTGCTTTCTCATGTTTTTTAAATTTCAAACTTTATCAAATGGATGTTAAAAGTGCCTTTTTAAATGGAATTATTAAGGAAACTGTTTATGTTGAACAACCTCCAGGTTTTGAACATGAAAAATTTCCAAACTATATTTTTAAACTTAAAAAAGCTTTATATGGTTTAAAGCAAGCACCTCGTGCTTGGTATGATAGATTAAAAAGTTTTCTTTTAAATTCTGATTTTAAAATGGGAAGAGCAGATACTACTCTTTTTATTAAACATGTTAATAAAGATATCTTAATTATTCAGATATATGTTGATGATATCTTATTTGGTTCTACTAACGATAATCTTTGTCAAGAATTTTCTAAGACCATGCAGAGTGAATTTGAGATGAGCCATATGGGCGAACTTACTTACTTCCTCGGTCTACAAATAAAGCAAATGAAGGATGGAATCTTCATCTCCCAATGCAAATACGCTAAGGAACTTCTAAAGCGATTTGGCATGGAAAATTCTGGTCATAAGAATACTCCAATGAGTACGACGACATTTTTAGACAAAGATGAAAATGGTAAGAATGTTGATCAGAAACTCTATAGAGGTATGATTGGTTCTTTACTATACATTACTTCAAGTAGACCTGATATTATGTTCAGCGTATGCTTATGTGCTAGATATCAGTCAAATCCTAAGGAATCACATATTAAAGCAGTGAAAAGGATCTTTAGATATTTAAATAACACAATCAACTATGGTTTATTTTATCCAAAATCATGCACATTTGATTTATTATCATATAGTGATGCTGATTTTGCTGGTTGTAAATCTGATCGGAAGAGTACTAGTGGTACTTGTCACTTTTTGGGACATTCACTAGTATCATGGTTCAGTAAAAAGCAAAATTCTGTGTCATTATCAACAACCGAGGCAGAATATATTGCTGCTAGTGTTGCATGTGCACAAATTATATGGATGAAACAAACCTTACTTGATTATGGCATGACTATCACAAACTCACCTATTATGTGTGATAATACCAGTGCTATTAATTTATCTAAAAATCCTATTCATCATTCACGTACCAAACATATTGATATTAGACATCATTTTTTACGTGATCATGCTTTAAAAGGTGACATTTCATTAACTTTTATCTCAACTGATAATCAAATTGCTGATATATTCACAAAACCTCTGAAAGAAGATACTTTTATTAAATTTAGAAGAGATTTGGGTATTTGCAATTTTTCCGATTTTTAAACATTTTTTCAGATTTTTTCAAAGGCAATTCTTTTTACCTAAGTTAGTCGACTTACCATGTTTATTAGTCGACTTATAAAAGACTTAGTCGACTTGATTTTTTACCTAGTCGACTCCTGTAACAAACAGAAACTTCAATTTCTGATTTGTCAAAAGTTAGTCGACTATAGTAAATTACTAGTCGACTAGTCCACTTATTAGTCGACTAATCTTGTCCTGTAAGTCGACTAAAACTGTGAAATTTTGTTTTCTGTTTTCGGATTTCCACTTCAAACCCGACCCGATTTCTTTAAGTCAAGGATCCGTTTACACTCACTTTTAATCCTACCCATTGATATATTTCCAGGATTAATCCCTACCCTTATTTCATTTCATTACCTTACTAAAACCCTAGTTTTTCACTCATTCTCTCTTCCAGCCGAGAGCCCTAGTCGACCAGTAGCTTTGGAGAAGAAAATCTGCAGGAGCCTTCCACAGTTGATTTCCTTCAAATTCCTCCTAGTTTCTTCTCAATCTTGGTATAAACTTTCTAATTTCAGTCCTTTACTTGTTTATCTACTGCTATCTTGCATCAAATTTAGTTTTCACCATGTCCAAATCAAAGAAAACTAAATTTACCCCTTCATCATCATCTACAACTGTTGTCTTTAAGAACTTCCTTAAGAATCCAGGTCTAGAAGAGGATTACCATAGATTATCATCTTTAGACATCATTCCAGGGAGATTTGTCAAGTATGATGATTTTTACCACTATGATATCATGTCATTTTTGAGAAATTGTGGACTGTATAATATGTTTTCTACTGAATTTAAGCAAGCATATTATCCCTTCCTCATTTATCTGTTTTATACAAACTTAGCCTATGAAGATAATGAGGACGCTGTCCATCTTTACTCTTATGTTAAGGGTGTCCACTTAAAACTTTCTCCAAAGTCTATTGGCCGTATCCTGTCCATACCTTTTACTGGCCTCTTACTTGATGAAATCGTTATGGATGATGAGGATGTCTTAAGCCAAATCTTTCTACCTGGCCACAGATTGCCTATGACCAACAATAAACTAAAACCTATTCCACGTCTTATTGGTAGAATCCTCTCATATAATATCTGTCCCAAAACTGGTAGTTACAATTACTACTCCAGGGAATTATCCTCTTGTGTCTATGCTATTATGGCTGGACTCGAGGTTAATTGGGCTAAGATCATCTTTGATACTATGGTCAAGTATCATTCTTCATTCCTTCCTTTTGGCGCCTTTTTGACACCTATTTTTCAGAAATATCATGTTGATCTAGCTTTCGAAACTAGTGTTGTTAAAATCTTTGAATTGTTTGATAGTGCCGCCATACACCGCATGAAACTGACTGATCCTCCTCCACAACATCCCTCTTCACCTCCACATAGTCCCACTCAAGGTCCATCTTCCTCTTCACAACCTCCTTTCAATGATCCACCTCCAACTCAACCACCTCCATATGCTGACGCATTCTACAATTCCATGTCTGCTCAAATTGCATCTATTCAAACTCAACAACAAGCTTTGCAAGATTCTCAGTCTCAAATTCTTGAGAATCAATCTTTGTTGATGACTCGGATGGATTCCTTTGAATCTACTCAAGCGGCGATTCTGAGTCTTCTCAAGATCCATTTCCCGCCACCTCCTCCTCCCGGATCCGAGCATTGAAGACTTTGGCGTTGGTGTTTCTTTATGTTTTTGCTTTTGAAACTCTTATGTATTTTTTTTTTTTGTTTAAAGACTATGTCAGTTTTTGTTTAAAGACTATGTATTTTCTCTTTTTGTTAATGACAAAGGGGGAGAATTATGTGTATCTGGTTATCTGTGTTATGTGTTATGTATGTGTTATGTGTATCGTTATGTGTATCTGTGTTATCTGTGTGTTGTTGCAGGGGCATTTATGTCATGTATCAACATTGACATATA
The DNA here is from genome assembly GCA_038442645.1 of Agave tequilana. Taxonomy (NCBI): domain Eukaryota; kingdom Viridiplantae; phylum Streptophyta; class Magnoliopsida; order Asparagales; family Asparagaceae; genus Agave; species Agave tequilana. The sequence continues at coordinate 122,470 of JAVJIF010000705.1, read as the reverse complement.
TGTCATGTATTGCAAATTTGTTCAAAATCAAGGACATTTGACATATATATGTTATGGATACTAACATATGACCATGCAGGTGCAACTTAACATTTTCTGCAGGGGCAATATATTTTTTTATAACCTAGTTACTGCAGGGGAGTTTTGTTGCAGGGGGAGCCATCATAAACTTAAGTTGTCATCATCAAAAAGGGGGAGAATGTTGAAGCCTAACAAGTTCAAGATGTTGAAGCCTATCAAGTTGCTAGATTTTGATGATGGACAAGTATTTCTACCTCATGATGATTGCTCTACCTCAGATGAAGACTATTGAAGATTATGGGTGATTTTGGAAGTTGTTGTGTAACTTTAGCAATTATGTGAATAGCCTTGATCACTTACACAAATAAACCTTCCCAAGTCGACTTGCCCTATTGATATAGTCGACTAACCCATACTTAGTCGACTTGCCAAAAACCCCTAGTCGACTAGTTTCTTCCAAACCAAAATTCTAACTCTCTGTTTGGACTCTGAAATGCAAATTAGTCGACTTGACTTTCCTACCTAGTCGACTAACAGATACCCTAGTCGACTAACCCATTTTCCAAGTCGACTAATATCAGATACAAAATTTATCCAACTCTCTGTTTCTGTCTGAAACAAAAATTAGTCGACTACACCTATTTATCAAGTCGACTAATACAGTTTATAGTCGACCAACCACTATTTTTAGTCGACTAAATTCAGTTATCCAGAAACTTATTTTTCCAACAGACATATCCCTATTCGACTAATCTCTAAACCTAGTCGACTAATAGTTGAAGTTTTGCCTAGACTAGTCGACTAACTCAGTATCCTAGTCGACTATAGGCAGTTTCTGACTGTTGGACAGTTTCTCTTATCTGATTCATTTGGCAACGTTTTCCAACGTTTAAAATGTCTGAATTGGTTCCATAACTACCCTAACTGACCCTAGTCTACAGCTATAAATAGGGAAGTTATTCCTAAGGCCAATTACCAATTCTTTCCATCAGTTTTCCAAAAAGAAAAATTCCAGAATTCCTGAAAACTGTTTTCCAACTTCTGTTCTTCACCAAAAGCCATTCCCTTAGTGAAGTTCTCTGAAGTTAAACTTTCCTATACTGAACCTTGTCCACTACACATTCAGTATCAAGGCTATAGGAAATCATTGTATTCATTCAAAGAAGATTTTGTACAAGGCGTCTTCTTGGAAGTAGAAGAAAGTTGTACAAGGCGTGTTCTCTTTGGTGTAAAGAGGAGTTGTGCACATTTGGCAAAGGGTGTTTGTCAAGTGGTGTACAAGGCATTTGTTGTGGGTGTACACAAGTAAAGAAAGGGAAAATCTCAAGCATTTTGCTTGGGGACTGGATGTAGGTCACAAGGACCGAACCAGGATAAATCTCTGGTGTTTGCGTTTGTATTTTCTGTTTATCTCTTGATTACTTTATTTCCTGCAAGTAGTTTATTTAATTTTTTATAAACACTATTTACCCCCCCTCTAGTGTTGTGTTGCTTTGATTATAGATCCTACAGATACAGGGATTACAAGCTATGATGGTGCTTCGTAGGACTTGATCCGTTCCTCGAGGGTGGTCAACTTGCTTTTCCTCTCTTCAGTAGCTCTGATGAATGCTTGCGATCAGCTTCATTGAAGTTTGCTGTCTGAGATAAACGAGCCTCAATATCAGCCAGAGTTGTCCTCTGTGCCATCTCTTACTGCAGGACTTCATCTTTTTGGGCTCTGAGCTGCTCCAGCTGAGCGATCTCCTCAAGAGGCACCGGTTCAGCCTTGGACAGAAGAAGATTGGCCATCTTGATCATCTCTTTGGTTTTCTCAATCTTATCCTCAACATCCAGAAGAGCGCTGTTGGAAGCATCGATGGCATCTCCAATTTCTATTTTTCTTATTTCTAAGGACTTCAAATCTGAAGATACCGCCTTGGCCGCTTCCTGCGCCACAAAGTGAGCCTCTCGCATTCGAGCCATGAGGCGTTCAAGCTCTTCATAAACTGAAGAATCCTAGTCTGAGCTGCTGAGGTGACACCACTCACCCACATCCTCTCAAACTTCTCCACCAGAAGATCCAATGCGGCAGCCTAGTCATCCCCTCTGAAATCTCGGATACTTTCAATGTCGAGAGAGGACCACCTTTAGAGCTAAAAATAAGGTGGTCGAGCCCTTTAAAATCAAGGCAATAGACCGTTTCAGGCTCTTGTAGAAGCTGCCAACCATCTTCACCATAAATTTCTTCTCAGCTTCAATAAATCCCGGTGAACGAGTAATCCCAAAAGACAAAACTTTCACCGATTTTACTGTCATAATGGCGGAAGAAGTGGAAAAAGCATTGGTCAGAGAAGGACGAGGAATCGCTGGCGGTCGAGGAGGATTCTTCATTGATACTAGTACACCGGCCACGATAGAAGTAGGGCTGGTAACTACTCCAGGAAGAACTGGCTCGACAACCAATGTCGGAGATGTAGGAGTGGTGATTACCCTGAGGCCAGTTGTTACCAAGACTGGTGGCATCAGGGAGACCACCATCACCTCACCAACTGATTCAGCTGGAAGTGTGATCGGTTCCGTGAAAGGAAGAGTAGCCCTCATCAGCCACCATAGAGTTACCAGCTGGCTCCGGCTGGTAAGAAGGCGGGTCGTGATACAAGACGTCCAACTCTGCAACATCCACAGTAGCTAAAGCGCTTGTTCCCCCATGAATTCTCTGGAAAGGCTCGCTGGTTCCCTTGAAGCTGATGCATCCAGAGGCGGAACACCTACTAGAGTACTTTATTAAAACAAAGATAAAAGTCTAATAATACCAAGGAAAGATTGCCTACAAATGACTATAATATTACCAAAGGGAGATGAAGTCATAACAGACACCGCCCCAACCGCCTCAATGACAATGTCCCCCAGGGCTCCTCGACAGCGGTGCTGACTCCAGTAGGCTCCATAGAAGAAACCCTGGCAGTGATAGGAGAAACACCAGAAACGATTTCAGGGAGAACTTCATCAGTCCTAAGGACCTCAGCAGCTGAATGTCCTGTTCTTCTTCACTTGCCACGAGCTCCGCAACAAATTCCCTGGAACTTGAAGCCATCGGGCTGTCTTTGTCCCCGCCAGCACCAGAAGGACTGACATCAGCTGCACCACCCTTGGATTTGTCAGAGATGACGTAATAGCAGGCTTCGTCACCCACCTTGTAGGTAAACTGAGGATCATAATAATCCCCTTATTCCCCTACGACTTCAGTTCCTGTATCACAAATTAACAAGTTAGTAGCATAAGAAGAGAGAATATATATATATATATATATATATATATATATATATATATATATATATATATATATATATATATATATATATATATATATATATATGTGTGTGTGTGTGTGTGTGTGTGTGTGTGTGTGTGTGTGTGTGTGTATGTATGTATGTATGTATGTATGTATAAGGGGGTTGTTGTAAAGGGGAACTGGTCTTACCCAAACCTGCAGCAGCTTTTTCAGTTGCTTACTTCTGCGCTGACAGTTTGATAACTAACGGAGCAGAAGGAGGGGCAATTACAGCTGACTCGCTCTCTGCAATAACAGGAGTATGACGACGGGGCTTCTTCACCACCCTCTTTCTACGAGGTCCACCTTTTCGCTTTCGCTTGATGTGAACATCGGGATCCTCCTCTTCTTCCTCTTCGACCTTCACCTCCTCCATGGGAGCCGTGCCTACCCCACCAGGAGCATCCCGAGGTATCTCATCACCGGCGATATCTTCGAAGCGAGGGCTTTCGGCGTCTGAAGCTTCACTGTCAACGGTGGCGATAAACTCTGGAATGCCTGACATTCGGACTCTTTTGCCCTCTCCTTTCGCAGTTACTTTCTGCTTCATCCGCTGAGTGATCCACTTCAAGCCGAAGGAATTGATGATGAATCCGGTTGGCGCGGAGCTGAAAATCTTGCACCAATGGAAAAAGCTCAAAGTCATTAATAGGTTTGGGGTCCTCAACGGCATGCACAGTAATGCCTCCGTACAATCAGCGATGAAGTATCGCCAAGCGCGAGCACCGTTGATCAGGCTCCCCATGACAGATTACCAACGTAAAGTTGGTCATATCCGAACTGGCGAGCAAAGCGGGAAGGGACATATGGCTCCAGGTAGCAGATATTTTCGCTCTGGTAAACCAGATGAGAAGGCCTGATGCTGATCAGCTACTCGAAAACTCCTCGGCTCAGTGATGTCTTGCCATACCCGACATCCTTGAACTCATCGCCATATCCGGCATCTCGAATGTAGGGGAAGCACCGGAAGAAGCTGCACACATCATGGTGACACAACAACTTACGAACTGCGACCACGTAGATCCGTGACCATGAAGATCCTTCGAACCGGCAAAGGTGCACCATCCGAAGACTCTTTGGAGGCTCTTCCCTGAGTTGAATAATAGCAGGACAATGAAGAGCAAACCATGCCATCAAGTAGGTATATGGCAATCCGATACCGGGGTTCGGTCCGTCATGGGGTAAGATTGTGCCTTCCCTCTCTTCATCATCGGTGGTATGCAGAATGCCTTTGTCAATGCGTGGAGACTGTTTCCATTGATTTTGCAAAGGGAAAAAACTTACAAAAAAGGGTCGAGGAGCTAAATTACAAGTAACACAAAAGATTACAAGTAGATCTCTTCAGAGATTCTGGAGAAGTGTGTCGGTAGGAGTCTGGTCAACGGGCGACCACTTTGTCCCTATGACGATGCGAGCGATGAGATTCCCTTCTCGCCTGGTTCGGAGAATCGGAGAACAGAAGGTTGGTAGAACCCTCTTGTTGCTTCTCAAAACCATCTTCGCGTAGGAATTCCTTCTCGCCTGGTTCCGGAGATTCCTTGAGAAGAAGGTAATAGGGTATCAGTACCCTAATTAGAGAAGTGATTCTCTGAAGTTTCTAAATTCTTGAAAGCAAGAGACTAGATCTCTGTTTGTGTGCGGTGCGTCCTCTCGAGAAGTCTGCCGTCTCTCTGGAGCGTATCGCCTGTGTTCTCTCCTTGTGCCCCTGGTGGGCTATTTATAGGGAGAGTAGGGTATAATTGTCCCTTAAAAATATAGAAACAGATTGAATTAAATCTGTTTAAATCTGAAAAGTAGCCTTGCTGCGAGGCTAGAATCAGCTTCTGCGAAGCTAGAAGTAGCAGGTTGCATCGATCCTCTTGATCTGTTTTGATCCTTTCCATATAATTAGAAGATTTCCCCTGATCCTCCTACTCGTTTTAGGAGAGTCAAGAGATTATGGCAATCAACTACCAAATTTGATCTCAGATTTGATCTTGATTGGATTTGATCTTGATCTGAATAGATTTAATCTCATCTAGAGATTTAATTGGTCAAAGGTTGACCATAGCAGACCCGCAGCGGCGTTGCCCGTGTTGAGCTCATAGCGGAGCTGGAAGGCGCATGTGGCGAAGTCAGAAAACAGCTCTTTAGCGGAGCTAGATATCGTCTGTGGCGAAGCTACCGAACATCCTTCTGCTTCAAGCGAAGCTAACTCTTTGCGGAGTTAACTGAGTTCTTCAGGCAAAGCTATAAGTTAGCTTCCTGGCGGAGCTGTGAATGGCTTCAATGCAAAGTTGGATGATCTTAGCCTCTCAAGCGAGACTGTCTCTTTGGGCTCATGTGATGCTAAGTGCTAGCATCTTAGACCTGCTGAGGTCTGTTTAGAGACAATCTGGGCTTACTGTCTGATCAGTAGAGTTCAAATTGCTTCCTTGTCCCTCGGAGATGGGTGAAAATTGATCGTTAGCTTATATGTTGCTTGTCTTTTGTAAATGTCAACAAGTACAGAACTGGTCGTCAGCTTGTCTATCACTTGTCTTTTGTAAATGTCAACAAGTTTAGACATTGTTAGGACCAATCAGTCTATCTTTCACTTGTCTTTTGTAAATGTCAACAAGTTTAGACATTGTTCAGGCCAGTCAAAATCTTGTCTTTTTTAGATTGTCAACAAGACCCCCTTCAAAGTTTTCGAAAATCTGCAATGGCTCAAACTTCGAAATACTTGAATTTCTTTGATTGGTGGTATGTGAAGTACGAACATCGCCATGGTGGTTGAGTTCACCTTTGCTTTTAATCCTGCTTTGGGATAGATTCGCCAAAGAATCGTGTAGATTCGCGACTCTGAATAGCTTCGCGTCTGGGTAGCTTTGCGTCCGAGCCTCCCAGAATAAGTTCGCTTTGAAATACTGTTCCTTTCCGAGGCCAACTGCTTTCGCCAATCACGAGAAGGATTGCTCCTTTTTTGAGGTTAGAATAACCTCTCTTGCATTAATCGAGGGAGATCATTCCTTCTCTGTTCGTTTCCGAGGGAGAATATTCCCTCCTTGCACAGTTTCGAGGGAAACCGTTCCCTTTTTTTAAGGCTCAATAAATGCCTTTATGAAGGAGATCATTTCCTTCTTGCACGATTTCGAGGGAAACCGTTCCTTTCCTCAAGGCTCAATAAATGCCTTGAATGCGCTCGCGCTTCTATGCTTGAAGCGGCAGCGCTCAGGCCATGAGGCCTATAAATATGACACTTGAGGTCCACTGAAGAGAAGTGGTCTGCTCTTCTCTTCTCTTGGTTATTAGAGAGAGATACTCAGATCTCTGAACTAGTGGGGATGCCCACTCTGGTTATTACCCGGCCAAGGACTGGTAAGTCTCGGTCATCCAGAGACTTTACCAATAGAATGATCACTTTTAGGGAGTTTAACTCCCTGAATTTAGCTTTAACAGCTGCCTCAGGGATTGATTTCCCTTGTCCTTTATTTGTATTGGACTGATCTGCAGATAAGGATTTCAGCCCAGCTTCCCAGCGAAGCTATCATTTTGATCAAAGAAAGATCATTGCATACTTGTCTGCTAAGTTCGCCACATAGGCAACACTTGGGACTTAGTCTCTTCAAAGTCAGTCTTGCCATATAGGTGGGGTCGAGACTGCGTTCCTCAGGATCAGTCTGGCTTAGCCATATAGGCCAGGCTAGGACTTGGCTTATGCTGAGCTAGCCCATCATCACTGTGCAAGCGAGGCTATCTTCTTCTTTAACTGAAATCAATCCTTAACTGAATCGGATATAAATTGCTTCGCCCCAAAGAATTTGACTTAGCGTTTCTTGGCAGCTTTTCCTTTGACTTACTGGTAACTTGTTTCAGTTCGCATTGCAGTGAGCTATGTTCGTCAGTCTCTGATGGAAGAGACCAGAAGGTTGCCTCTTACTTTTTCAGTTGAAACTTTAAATCCTAAGTAGGAGGAACAACTGGGGCAACTGATGTATGTTCCCAGAAGAGGTTGGCAGTCGCTTATCCGAGATGATCCATTTCGAGGCGAGGCTGGTAGTTGCTTATCCGAGATGATCCACTTCGGGAAAGCGGACATCACCTGTAAGGTCTCAGATCCTTCCATTGCTAATTTTCATCAAAGAAGATCCAACCTGCTGGTGGCGATCAGCTCTTCGGAAGATCCAACTTCCTTTGCCAATTTAAGGAAGATCCAGCTTCCTGGTGGCACCATCTGTCCTGGTGGCACCATCTGCCATTATGCGAAGGATTACGGCCTTGTGCAAGAGGAAGGCCTTTCGTGTCCAGTTCGTTTGGCTTGAAAGTATATAGGACCACTTGTATACCTTTTGAGTAAATGATTCTGTTGTATGAAACACAACCTTGATGTAATAGTATCAATGTACCTTCCCTTTTAAATCAATAAAAGTTCAGTTTCTGCTCATCTGATTTTTTTTTTTAACTTCTCCTTCACTTGAATTAGGCCGGCGGAGCTAGACTTCATACGAAGTTAAAGACAAAAATCCTTTCTGAATCATGAACGAGCTTCTAGCGAAGCTAGCATGAATTTTCCGCGAAGTTCGGACTATGCTTTTAGCGAAGCTAAGGCAGCTTTTTGGCGAAGTCCGTCGCGCTAAGTCAGCACTTGACTTGTGGCGGACCCTTAGTGGGGCTGAATCAGCACTTCTCGGGAAGGCGCTTTAGGCGCCATTTCAAATTAATTTGAAACGACAGCCTGTGCTCTTTTTGAGGCGTCGTTTCAGGCGATCATCGGCCTATAAAAGCCCAATCGGGCTGAGAGAGAAAGTCATCACTTCTCTTTGAATTTTCCAGAGCATTTAACTCTTCTTCTTCTTCTTTCTTCTTCTTTACTTGAGAATTCAAGAACCTCCACTATTCTTCAATGGCTCCCATGAGATGAGCGGGAAAAGTGGTTGCAACCTCTGCAACGGAGGGTCCTTCTCCTCTTCCGGTCATCGAACGACCAATCATCGATAGGGATCTTTCCCTTTTGATCAGAGATTGCCATCTCTCTCTTAAAGCCGATTTCTGGCTGTCTTTAAATGAATCCAGGACGATCAATCATGATATTGTGATTTTAGGGAGTTCAATTCCCTAAATTTTCTTTGATTTCTTAATCGGGAATCCAAGAACTGAAGAGTTCTTCTTTAAGCTTCCAAGCGAAGCTATCCTTTAGGCGGTTCACATCCTGTTGAATGATAGAATGCGAAGTTTTCCTTTAACATGTAACTGTGAAGGACCTTGATGCCCCTGAAATAGTCTTTGGACCATAATACCCTTCTGACGAAGTTAGCCCTTGGGGCTTTGTTGCATTATGTTGTTCGAAACTAAGCTTCTAGAGCGAAGCTAACACTTGGATATTTTCCCGCATCCTGCCTTCGTGTGGAATGCGGAGTTACGCTGCAGCTGCGAAGCTAAGCTTCGGGGCGAAGCTATCATCAGGCCAGCTCCGCTCGGAGAGCGAGGCTATGCCTTGTCAAATTTTGATTTCTTATTTTAGCCCTTGTTTGGCTGATGAACTAATCATAGTTTTTCTTTATTCTTGCAGTGCACTACACTCTTGGCCTTTGAACAGTCTCTTCGGCACAGCCAGGGGGTTAGACGGCAATGTCAGCCTGCAGTTCCAAGGGCAGGCTTCACTTTTCAGCGAGCGGAGCTCTCCTGCTCGAGATAAACTTATCTATAGTGGGGATCAACGCACCATGAGGAGCATCTTAACAACTGCTCCCCTTGAAGATTTTGACCGAAGTATCTATCGGAAGCCCGGCTTCATGTTTGGAGATGCGGCGCCAGACCATGATTGCCAGCTGCTAGCCGAAGAGGGGCAGTGGATTTTCTAATTGGATGGCGAGAAGTTCTATCTTCCGTCTAACAAGCGGCATTTTCCCTTGTCTTTCTTCCAATGCATGACGATGGCTCGGAAGATGCAGTGGAAAGTGAGTCAGAGTACTGACTCCGTTTACGTAGGGAAATTGATACTTCCCTCACCCGATTACATAAGGATGGGGCCTCCTCACTGCATAATGGGTCTACACCCTGGGAATGTACTGCCAGACATCCCAGTGGGAGAAAATCCTGTGGTGGCACAGACCTTTGGCAATCAATTCTTTAAAGTTCATGGGAACTACCCAGCCACCGATTTCAGGACCCCAGGGTGGATTCACCCTTCGAAGGCATGGTGGAGGGATTTAACTCTATATGTCCTTGCTCATTTCGAGGAGGGTCTGGAGAGGCTGAATCTTTATAAGGCCGTCAGGGCGACCTGCTACGGCATTCAGATGAACTAGCGAACTTCTATGCCATCTTCGAGTTATACTGCCCGGCTACAGGGACTTTCTTCACTCCTGTTGGCGAACTGGGCATAACTCTGCATGAGATATGGGAAGTCTCTGCTCTGCCCTTGGGATCTTTCCCATACGAAGAATACTTCCCGTGTGAGGCGGAATTGGCACTTCTGGAGAAGCAGGAGCCCGCCTTATTTGAGACCTACTGGGAGCTAATGTGCCATTTGTACATTTGCTCAAGTATGCATGAAAGAAATAAGGGAACTTCATGCAGCTTGAAGAGTTAGGGAGATTATTTGTTCTCCGATATGGAAAACACTCCTGAAGCGGCTCATTGTGGAGCTGCTGACGAAGACATCTTTCGCCGGATGCAAATGCATTCTCAGGGGGATCTGATTCTGGAAGAAGATGACGGCCCCTATGAAAAGGCGATATTCTTCAGAGTTTCCACCATCAGCCTCGTCGGCCGACGTCCCGGAAGGCCCTACTGGCTGGTTTCTTGACGGTCTGGTTAAAGAGGTGTGTGGTGCCGCCTTCTTCGGGCGACGTCATTCATCCGACTGTCTTGCTGCCTGCCGTTCGTCTAGTCCATGGTCGTTCTCTGAGACTTCTTCCGTCCATGGTGTGCTGTATTCAGAGAGGCCTTCGTGCATTGACGGAGGCTTTCTGTAGGCCACCAACGATGATGCGGGGAAAGGGACTGTTTTGCCCTGCGATGGATCAAACCCCAGGATAGGTCTGCCGTATACTAATTTGATGGCGTGGTTTGCCCTTCACTGTCCCTCCTTGATCGAAGCTGGAGAGGACCCCCCAGAAGGTGTTCGAAGGGCGCTTCTCCGCTGATTCGAGGGATGTTCATGGCTGAGGACTTACGTGGCTGCGGTCCGTAAGTTGCTGAATCGCTATGACGTCTATAGACTTTTCCGCTGCTTTCCCTATATTCGGGATGCGGTCTATGGAGAGGAGTTCAAAGACGTGGGGGAAGGAAAAACGTCATTGAGCTGGGAAATTTTTGAGTGGCTGGTCAGCATTCGGCCCTCACATTTGTTGTACAGAAGTGGGGACATCTGCTACTTGGAGCCTTATGTTCCAAGTCGGTTTGCTCGTCAGTTTGGATATGACCAACTGTACGTGGGCAACCCAAACATCAATCTGGCTTTTATGGGGAGCCTCATCGATGGAGCCCGTGCCTGGCGGTTCTTCATTGCAGGCTGTACCGAGGCGCGGCTGTGCATGCCGCTAAGGACTCCGAACCTTCTGATGACCCTGGGATTCTGTCAGTGGTATGCAACCTCAAACTCCACACCCCTCGGATTCTCTGTTAATTCTTCTGGTGTGAAGTTAATTTCTCAGCGGCTGAAGCGGAAAGTCACTGAGAAGGGCGAGGGTAAAAGGGTTCGCGTCCCAGGCCTCGGGGAGTTCATTGCCGTTGATGACAGTGAAGCCTCGGATGCAGGGAGTCCTCACTTCGAAGCGGATACAGATGCTGAGACTCCAGCAGCTGCCTCTGGCATGGTGGGGACGGCCCCCGTAGAACATGCCGATGTTGAAGAAGTGGAGGAAGAAGATCCCGACATCCACTTCAAACGAAAGCGGGAGGGTGGATCTCGTAGGAAGCGGGTGGTGAAGAAGCCCCGTCGCCAAGCTCCTACAGTTGTTGTAGAGGGCAAACCATCTGCAGAGCTTCCTCCGCTTGCTCCATTAGCAACTGAATTGTCGGCTCCTAAACTAACTACTGGTGAAGCTGCTCCGGACCTGGGTAAGATCAGCTTCGTCCTTGTAATATACTTTTATGTGTTCCGAACAGCTCATTATTTGTTTTGTGATTCAGGCACCGAGGTGGTGAGAAGCCCAAGAGCTGAAGCTATCGGAGAATAAGGGGAGCATTATGATCCCTTGTTTACTTATAAGGAGGGCGATGAGGCTGGCTATTTTGCCGTCTCAAAAGGATCCGGAGGTAACGCAGCTGATGTCAGTCCTTCGGGCGCCGGGACTTCGAAAGGAAGTTCCGAAGCTTCTAGCTCCTTTGGGTGGACCACGGAGGGTTCGGCAAGCGAAGGCGGGCCGGCCTTTCGTGTTGACTCTGCCAAAGATTTTCCAATGGAGCCCGTAGAGACTGATGTAGCCGCCAAGACGATTGAGGCGACATTATCTTTTGGTACAGTTTTGACCTTTTGACTCTTGCTATTTGTTGTGCCTTGCCTAAACAAAGTCTTGTCGCTGGTGTTCCGCCTCTGGGTGCGTCGACTTCAAGAGAGCCCACCCGTCTTCCTGAGGGATCCAGGGGTGAAGTAAGCACTTCTACCGCGGCGGATGCTGCTGAATTCGATGCTTTGTATGGTGACCTGCCCTCTTATCAGCCTGAACCAGTCAGAGGAATAGACATTGAGGGGACGGTAGTCACGGAGGCAACCTCACTTCCAACTATATCAACGAGTGAGGTGCCATCAGTTTTGCCAGCGCCATCTATCTTGCCAGATGCGGAGCTGAGGGTGATTACCAATCCTACTTCCCCAACACTGGTGGTTGAGCCTGCTCTTCCAGAAATAGTCACTAGTCCGACCTCGGTTGTGGCTAGTGTACTAGTTTCAATGAGGACTCCACCGAGATCACCGACGACCTCTCATGTTGCTGTAGCCAGTGCTTCTACTATTCCTTCCACAGTAATGTCAATAAAGCCGGTGGAATCTTCAGAGGCTGCCCGTCTGCCAGGAGTGATTGAGGCCGAGAATGAATTCGTGGCTGAGCTAGTCGATAGCTTTTATAAGGGCTTGAAGCGATCCATCAATTTGATTTTGAAAGGCTCGACTACCTCATTCTCTGCTTTAAAGGTAGTCCTCTCCCGATGTATTGAGAGTATCCGGGACTTTGGAGGGGATAACCAAGCCGCTGCATTGGAACTTCTGGTAGACCAACTTGAGAGGGATGTAGACGAATGGCGCCGTCTTAGCATTTCGGACCTAGAGTCTTCGATTAGCGAGCAGCTTGCGCACCTTGTCGCTCAGATGCACGAAGCTCATCTTGCCGCTCAGGAAGCCGCTAAGGCCATTTCTTCTGACTTGAAATCCTTGAAAACAAGGAAGGTAGAGCTCGGGGACGCCATAGATGCTTCTAGCAGTGCTCTTCTTGACGTTGAAGATAAAATTGAAAAGGCCAAGGAGATGATTAGGAAGGCAAATCTTCTTTTATTCAAGACAGAACCAGTGCGTCTTGAAGAGACTGCGCGGCTTGAGCAGCTTAAGGCTCAGAGTGACGAACTCTCGCGGCAGGAGTCAGCTCAGAGGGCAACCTTGGTTGAGGTTGAAGCTCGCTTGGCTCAGACGGCGAGTTTTAATGAGGCTGAGCTAAGGTCGCAGGCGCTCGTCAGGGCTGCTGATGAAAGGAAGACAAGGCTGGCCTTTCTTGAAGGACGGATCAAATCTTATGAATCACCCTTATAGCTTGTAATATATATGACTTCATATATCCCTTCTTTTCGGAATCAATAAAAGTAATTTTGTTTTGACTCCCCTATTGTGTTTCCAACTCGTTTTATCTTCTGAATTGTCGCTTTCAAGTTGCATTACAGCCACTTGAGAGAATAGTCCTTACTGGACTGAATAATGAGACTTGGCTATCTACCAGTTTAGAGGTCGCAATGACATAACCGGTTGAGAAGCCACCAAGCTCGAAAGTAGTCCCCGTCAGACTGAAAGGTGAGACTTGGCTATTTGTCGGTTCAGAGGTCACAATGACATAACCGATTGAGAAGCCACGAAGCTCGAAGTAGTCCTTGTCGGACTGAAAGGTGAGACTTGGCTATCTATCGATTCAGAGGTCGCAATGACGTAACCGATTGAGAAGCCACCAAGCTCGGAGTAGTCTTTGATGGACTAAAAGGTGAGACTTGGCTATCTGTCGGTTCAGAGGTCGCAATGACGTAACCGATTGAGAAGCCACCAAGCTCCAAGTAGTCCTTGTCGGATTGAAAGGTGAGACTTGGCTATCTGTTGGTTCAGAGGTCGCAATGACGTAACCGATTGAGAAGCCACCAAGCTCGGAGTAGTCTTTGATGGACTAAAAGGTGAGACTTGGCTATATGTCAGTTCAGAGGTCGCAATGACGTAACCGATTGAGAAGCCACCAAGCTCGAAGGTAGTCCTTGATGGACTGAAACTTATCTTATGTAAATGTCAACAAATTTGAGGGTAGTCCTTGACGGACTGAAAGGTGAGACTTGTCTTTTGTAAATGTCAACAAGCTCGAAGGTAGTCCTTGACAGACTGAAACTTGTCTTTTGTAAATGTCAACAAGTTTGAGGGCAGTCCTTGACGGACTGAAACTTGTCTTTTATAAATGTCAACAAGTTTGAGGGTAGTCCTTGACGGACTGAAACTTGTCTTTTGTAAATGTCAACAAGTTTGAAGGTAGTCCTTGACGGACTGAAAGGTGAGACTTGTCTTTTGTAAATGTCAACAAGCTCGAGGGTAGTCCTTGACGGACTCAAAGGTGAGACTTGTCTTTTGTAAATGTCAACAAGCTCGAAGATAGTCCTTGATGGACTGAAACTTGTCTTTTGTAAATGTCAACAAGTTTGAGGGTAGTCCTTGACGGACTGAAACTTGTCTTTTGTAAATGTCAACAAGTTTGAAGGTAGTCCTTGACGGACTGAAAGGTGAGACTTGTCTTTTGTAAATGTCAACAAGCTTGAAAGTAGTCCTTGACGGACTGAAACTTGTCTTTTATAAATGTCAACAAATTTGAGGGTAGTCCTTGACGAACTAAACTTGTCTTTTGTAAATGTCAACAAGTTTGAAGGTAGTCCTTGACGGACTGAAAGGTGAGTCTTGGCTTTTGTAAATGTCAACAAGCTCGAAGGTTTGATGGGATTTGGATCAAGGTCTCATTTTCATTGCGAAAAAAGAGGAGATCACTGTCATAGGTTTAATATTTACGTAACAGCGAAATGGGTGGAAAGATCTATATATGTGGTCTTACCATTCTATGGATGAGAATTGGTAAGTGATTTTGGAGAGGAAATCAAATGGGAACAGGTCCCTTAGGATTTTTAGCAAATCCCCAGCTGTCAACGGGTTTGATATGCCTTTATCAACTACCGTTTGAGTCGGGCTAGTCATGCTATTCCCCTCAGCATGATGAGTTATCGAGGACTTATGTTGGGCTTAAAGGCCAACATTTTCCTCTATCCTTAACCGTTAAGGATGGTGAATCATTTGGTTAATGTATGTATAACCTTGATTCTCCTTTGAAATAACCAGTGTATGACCAGGTTCCTACTGGTTTATGTTGTATAATCCCATTTGGAGAAAGAGAGAGAGCTCTTTATATGTACCTTGGATTTGAATGTTTTGATCAGAGGTGTAATGTTAACTTGATCATGAGAAGGATCCTTAATCAAGGATAATACTTCTTTAAGAACTTGCCATTGATCGGCATCATGAGCAAATCGCCATCTAAAGTCATAAGGTGGTATGCTCCGTTTGAATAGACTGTTTCTATTATAAACGGTCCTTCCCATTTAGGCTGAAATTTACCTTTGGTTTTGTGCGTCATGATCATTAGTCGTCTGACGGATAAAACCAAATCTCCTTTCTGGAAGACCCTTTATTTGACCTTCTTATTGAAGACTTTTGAGATTCGAGCTTGATACAACTCGATATGCTGCTGAGCTTGTAGTCGCTTCTCATCTAGGGCTTCGAGCTCTTGAAGACGCAACCGATCATTATCTTCTGATGTGATTTTAGAGGTCAGAGCCACTCGTAATGACGGCATCTGGATTTCCAATGGAATGACTACTTCACACCCGTACACCAGGGAAAAAGGCGTATTGCCTGTAGGGGTCTGAACCGTGGTTCGGTAGGCCCAAAGACATTCACCAAGCTTTTCGTCCCAATCTCGCTTATTCGAGGAGACGAACTTCTTGAGTAACCTGATGATTGTTTTGTTGAATGCTTCCGCCAAGCCATTAGCGGCGGGATTATAGGCAGTTGAAGTCACATTCTGAATTCGGTATTTATCGCAGAACCGATAGAATACCTGGCTTATGAATTGGGGACCGTTATCATGGATGATCCGCCTAGGGATACCAGATCGATGGATGATATGGTGTTTGATGAAATTCACCATGTTAGAAGTTTGACTTCTACTTGTGGTATGGCTTCTGCCCACTTGAAAAAGTAATCGGTTATTGCGAGGATAGACCGGTGACCTCTTGTTGAAGAGGGGCTGATTGGCCCTACGACATCGATTCCCCATGCTTCAAATGGCCATGAAGCAACAGTTGGGTGGAGCAACTCTGGAGGCTGGTGTATGAAGTCTGCATGAATCTGGCACGCTTTGCATCTTCGTGCATATTGGATGGCATCGGCTATCATGGTTGGCCAATAGTATCCAAGCCTATGCAACCTATCTTTAAGTTTTGGATCTGGCTGATGAGCTCCGCAAATGCTGTCGTGTGCTTCTTTAAGCACTTCCTGTGCCTCTGAATTAGAAAGGCAACAGAGGAGGACACCGTCATATGAACGACGGTAAAGTGTCTTCAGAGTTGGATCGTAGTAGAAACGGAGAGACCTTCGTCTGATGGATGCCGCTTCTTTAGGATCGTCTGGCAGCAGACCATGTAAGGCATAGTCGATGAGAGGAAATCGCCAATCTCTCGGCTCAAGATCCATCGAGACATTATAAGCTTCTCGGGTTCTTAACATATGCTTAGAGCATACAAGGTGTCGAGTTGCCACTATAAGGTGATACTCGGTGTCGATTGGCAGGGCTAGTGTTGTTACTAATGCTGCAAGAGCATCCGCCTTGGTATTCTGAGATCGAGACACGTGCCCGATGTAGAAACCTTCAAAGAGATTAGCCCATTCGATGACCGTGTGATAATAAGGCACCAAGTCCTCATGACGGACCTCATATTTGCCTTTAACCTAATTGATAATCAGTTTTGAATTACCGTAAGCTTCGAGGTAGCGTACCCCCATTCCACAGGCGAGCTGAAGGCCAATAAGTAGAGCATTATATTCCGCTACATTATTGGAGCATGATTCAGTTAGAGAAAATGCTCTGGGAAGGATATGATTCTGTGGGGAGATAAACACAACCCCCACTCCGGCAATGGTCCTGCCTTTAGGACCTATTCGAGATGCTCCATCGAAGAACATCTGCCAAACTTCATCCTCTGAAGTTACATTAGACTCGAAGACTTCATCCAGAATATCTTCATGAAGTTTTGAGTTCTCCGGGACTGGATGAGCAGCCAAGAACTCTGCAAGGGCCTGACCTTTAATCGCCTTTTGAGGGATAAAGATCATGTCGTATTGAGACAAAAGAAGCGCCCATTTAGCTAATCTCGAATTCAATTATCCTGGCTTCGTCATGAGAAGACGCAAAGGATTCACTCTGGAGATGACATGTATTGTTTGGGCAACCAAATAATGTCGTGTCTTCTGAACGGCAAAGACAAGAGCTAAGCACTCCTTCTCTATAGGATTATAGCGAGATTCCGCCCCTATCAGAGTCCTGCTCAGATAATAAATGGCCTGTTCATGACCATGGTCGTCCTTCTGAGCGAGGAGGGCACCAAGAGAATGGTCCATAGCTTTTACATAAAGCAAGAATGGTTTTCTTGCTGTGGGAGCCACTAAAACTGGAGATTTTGTGAGATATCTCTTGATGTCTTCATAAGCTTCCTGAGAAGCTTGATCCAAGGAAGCACCCTTTTTCATGAGTCGGGTGAACGGTTGACAGCGGCCTGAGAGATTTGCGATGAATCTTCTAATATAAGCCAGTCTGCCTTGCAAGCCTCTAAGCTCTTTGAGATTTCTCGGTGGATGCATGCTCTGAATGGCTTTGACCTTGTCTGGGTCAAGATGAATTCCTTTTGATGTAACGATAAACCCAAGGAACTTGCCACTCGAAACTCCCAAGAAGGATTTTGTCGGATTCATTTTCAGTTGATGAGCCCGCATTATATCGAACATCGTTCTCAAGTCACGAAGATGGTCATCCTTGTTGCGGCTTTTGACAGCAATGTCGTCGACATAGCATTCTACCGTTTTTTTATAGATGATCGCGAAAAATTGTACTCAATGCCCACTGATAGGTTGGTCCGGCATTCTTCAGCCCAAAGGGTATCACGGTATAGCAGTATACCCTCAAGGGTGTTCGGAAAGAAGTATGCTTCTCGTCGTCGGGGTACATTTTGATCTGATTGTACCCTGAAAAACCATCCATAAAAGACATTCTTTCGAATTCGCATATATTGTCAAACATGACATCGGTGATGGACAGTGGGAATTCATCTTTAGGACAGGCTGTATTGAGATCACGGTAGTCAATGCAGATCCGTATATTCCCGTTCTTCTTGAGGACGGGAACGATATTAGCAACCCAATCTGGATGCTGTTCCTCCTGTATGAAGTCACATGCAATGAGCTTATGAACTTCGGCTTCAATAGCCTCCATAACGTTCGGGCGAAACCGACGTTGCTGCTGCTTGACTGGCTTGGCGTCGGGTTTGATATTCAGACGATGCATGGCTACTTGTGGATCAAGTCCAGGCATGTCTTCGTAGTTCCATGCGAAGACGTCTATATACTCCTTCACGAGTATTATCAATTCTTTCTTTTCTGTAAGTGATAAGCTTTCACTTATAAAGATGGGCTTAGGGTGATCTTGACTACCTAAGTTACCTGCATCACCCTGTCTTCGGTAGGTGGTTCACGCAGTTCGAATCGCTTTTTCCATTGGAGATCTAATTGCTGAGCCCATGGGTCTCCATCAGTAGCTTCTGCTGGCTCCAATTGACTGCTTGAAGTCATATTAACAGTGAGATTCTCGAACATCACTCCCACGCTGACATCTGAGTCTCACTCGGAAGAAGAGGCGGAATATGATGGAATTGGTTCGTCGTCTTTGCATTGAACCGTTACTGGCGATGTGGGTGTAACGTATCCCAACCCCTGCGTGTATTATCATAGTTGTTTGCAGGTTTCCCTTTTGGCACAAAATTACGCAGCAAACTACGCCTCCCTTTTCTGAAATTCAGGCCTTCCCTATGCTTTAGGTTATACCCCATTTTCTTCATAATATGGCACGCTGGTCGTGCGTAATGGAAGAATTGTGGGGTATCCGAGTCTGAACTTGAACCTGTGGCTGTGGACCCTCGTGGTTGGGGTTCTACCGAAAATTATCGGTGTTTGACCTTCTTTGGATGGAGGGATCACTAAAGCGGCCCCTTCTATAGATTCCACGAGTGTATCGGATGTACTCGGTCTATGTAAAGGCATGTGTAGAGAGCTATCCGTGATGGATTCAAACAACCCAATACTCGCAGGATAATCAAAAGAAATATTATCATTAATTACCCATTCACCCTCATCTTCAGAAGGAGTGTTACATTGGAGGCTATTAAGACATGCTATAATTGGTTCGCCAATCAAAATGGCTGGCATGTCAGCTTCAGATTCTGAATCTGCTTCATTACCACTATCATCATCATCTGGCAATGGTTCTTTGGATGCTTCACCGGTCTCTTGATACAGGAGAGTGTTAGTGAAGTAATTTTTCAACCCTTTGAATGGTTGCTTCTCAGTGAAGGCAGTTCGTACTGTCGCGTCGTCTTCGACATACTTGAAGCATTGGTGTAGCGTGGAGGGAACGATCCAGTTGGCGTGAATCCATGGTCGTCCTAGCAGCAAGTTGTATGATGTGTCAGCGTCAATGACATAGAAGTCACTTCTGACTTCAGGCTCCCGATTCGGCAACGGAGTCGAATTTTCCCAAGTGGATGACTGCTCCCGGCATTAAAACCGTATATTGTAGTAGTGGTTGCGGACAACCTATATAGTGGTATACCAAGGAAGTAGAGGAGCCTTTTAGGGATGATGCTGAGTGCAGACACCGGATCAACCTGTACCCATTCAATGCATGTTGAACCGATGTATCCGGTGTAGTACAGAGGTTGATCATGCTTGTTATCCTTGAGAAGCATATCTTCCGCTGTGAAGGTAATAGCGGGCACTTTGATTGTGCATGATGGCATTCAGGACAGGAAGACTGAGCGTCATTTTTAGGGGTCTCTGGCATATATGTCAGGAATGATTCTGAATTAGCCAGGGCATCCCTGAGTGCTTCTCTTGTCTCTTTTGAGAGACGAAGTAGCTCGTGTATAGTAATACGAGCCGGGATATTAGCTAATTGGGCCAATATGTCAAAACGAAAGGGCATGTCAAGCCCCGGGCCTGAAGGCTTCTTCAGGACATGGTCGAACCGGACTTCCTTAGGCTTCTCCTTTCCCTTGGTCAGAACTGAAGCGGATGCTGGTACTTGTATTGACGTCGTTTGCTATTGTATCTCGTCAGTAGCTTTCTCATACTGTTTTAAGTATGATTTCCAGATCGAGTACCCGTCGGCTGAGGTACATCGGCCTGCGTTGCGTAAGCGTGATTTTCTCCTTCAGAATCGCTAAGAGAAGCTGATGTAAGATTGTCATCATCTGGCAGGATGGAGATAACATTGCAAGATTTGCCCTTCGACTTGGACTTCTTCGAATCCCACTGTACGTCTTGGACTAGGTCTGGGTGTATCCACATGACTTCCCCTGTCTCCAATGTCAAGGGAACAAGACCTCTATTATCCTGAGCTTTAGCCGTAGGATGTTTGACTTCCAGCCGTGGCGCAGGGACTGAAAAAGTCCCGTCAGGAACTGTGACCTTTGGGGTTTTGCCGAACTCGAGGGTCACCATATTGGCAGTGACTTTCTTCTGTTCTGTCTTCAATGTCAAGACTCCAGCGTCAATTAAGGCTTGAATTCTGTCCTTGAGGACAAAGCACTTGTCGGTAGGATGGTGAATCATCCTGTGGTAGAGACAGTATTTGGGATCGTTCGTGCGTCCTATCTCATTGGGACGTCGAGCCTCTTGTAGCTTCATTTTATTCCCTTTGTGGAGTAAATGGAATATTGTGACCACCTGATCGTCTCTGAAGGAGTACTGTTTCGGAGGAAACCTAGACTCTTGATTATTGAAGCCGCTCTTCTTGGCTTTCGACTGAACATCCCCTGACAATTCAACGGACATGGTCTCTTTCCCTTTGGCTTGGGAAGACTGTACCATGTCGTCGCGTCCTTTATTGTTCATACCCCATTTGGCTTTAGGGGTGGATGGTTCGAACTTTTTAGCCGACTTTTCGGCTATCTCAGCTTGTTCGACCAGTTCTTTCCAAGTATGGGCTTTGATAGCCCCCATGCGAACCTCTACTTGGTCTAAGAAGTTGTGCCTGCACGTCTGTAAGAGCATGGGTAATGGCATCCCTGCTGGGCACATCAAAGATAAGTTTCTGAATCGCTCAATGTAGTCACGGACAAATTCGCCCTTCTTCTGCACGGTGGAGAGGAGCTTGTCCATGGTTACCTCAGTATCGTCTTCATAGAAACGAGAAAGGAATCGGGTTTCTAGGCCGATCCAGGAATTGACAGAGCCTGGAGGGAGACTTCGGAACCAATCAAATGCTAACACCTTTAAGGTGCCAATGAATAACCTAGCCATGATAGCATCATTGTCTATAACATTACCGGTTTGAGACTGGAAATAGTAGATGTGCTGATTTGGCGAGCTCTTACCATCATAGGTATGCAATGTTGGTGGTTTGAACTTCGGTGGGAATGGCACTGAATCCCACTCCAGCGGGTAAGGACGAACTGCCCCTACTTTTTTTAATTCATCCCTCTGAGGTAGGGATGCAATTTGAGCTTGGATGCCCTTAAGGACTTCAGCGTTCAAAGAAGAACTCTCCTTGAACTTCTCCGTCTTTGGCTGGTCATTGCTAGGATGTTCTTCCTCATCATGGCTACTCCCGGTATCATTGTTATTCGGTTATTGAGGAGTTGAGCGAGTATCTATTGAATGTTGTCCAGAGCTTCTTGCTGGTTTTGAAAGTTTGCTCCTGTGCTTCCAAACGTCGACAAAGGTCATCATTACAATTATCAACCATGTTTATTGATGCTCTGTCTGTTCGCACCGAGCTGACGTCGCCGAAGAGGCATACCCACTATCTTTATCCTCTTCATCAGACGACTGGACTGATATTCTCCTTGGTTCCGGCGAGGCTACTGCAGTTGAGGAAGATGGCTGTTTATAACTGTAGGGTATCACAACCCTAGATCTGGTGTTTCGGAAGACACCCTCTTCATGCACCAAGACTTCACCTAAGCCTGGGCTGTAATCTGGATCTAGGGAGCTGTAGGGAGTATCGTCGGACGCTTGTCTTCCCTTGTGTAGCTCTCATCCTCTTTCAGTCATGTTGACGGATGCAGAGGGTAGATCTCGCGATACGCTCCTTTTATGATGTTTCACCGGGGCTTGCACCGACAGCCGATCAAAAACTGATCGTCGACCTGGAGAAGTTGCGAGGATTGGTCCTAGCCGGCAATGGACTGAGTGGACTGTCACCAGCTGACATCCCACTTGTTGATAACAGGAGGAAGTAGTTTGAAAAGATTCTGACTTCTGTTTGCTTGTCAAGAATTCCCACAAGTCAGACCCAGTTGGGCCTAAACGATCCAGCGCAGAGGCTCTATTGGATCGCGCATAGGACAATGTCCTACTCCTTTTATCACCACAGAGGGGATTAGCATTGCATAGTGCTTCAGCTCTAGCTTCGCGGCTAAGAACCTTGGAAATGCCCTTGGGCGCTGAAGCTGCATAAGCAACGCTATCAGCACTTAGGAACAATCCCTTAGCTCCGCCACAAAGCGTGATCTTAGCGCTTGACGAATTGGGGAGCGGAGCATGCTGTGATGCTTTATCCGCTATGCTGCTGCGAAGGCGATTAGCATTAGATAGTGCTTTGGCTCTAAGTTCGCGGCTAAAAGCTTCGGGAGCGCCCTTGGGCGCTGAAGCTGCATAAGCAACGCTATCAGCACTTAGGAATAATCCCTTAGCTCCACTGCGAAGAGCGAGCTTAATACTTGAAGGACTGGGGGACGAAGCACGCTGTGGTGTTTTGATTCCAGTTTCGCGACTATGAACTTCGCGCGTACGCTGTGGTATAGTAGCTTCGCTCATGAGAACGAGGCTAGCGCGAGTTGTTGCTCTTGAGTTGGGCGAAGGTATGGTCGCCGCTGTAACTTCGCGGCTGGTAGCATTGTCGGAGCAGGCAGGCATCTTGCCTTTTTCTTCAGGAGAAAGACGCACTCCTGGTGTAGCTATGCCTGAGGCTTTGCCCAGAGCCTTCTGTTTTGGCCTCCACATCTACTTTGGCAAGGGAGACTTAGGTCCGCAAGGAACCTGGCTAGCCACACGTGAGGCTGAGGGGTGTTGGCAGAATTCTGCCTCTGAGGCCTTGGCCATGGAAACCTTTCTATGCTTCCATGTATGAAGCATTAGACCACCCCCAGAGAGGACTTCTTCAAATTTTCCTTGGTCGAAGTGAACGACCAGGTTCTCGATAGTGATAGGCCTGCACTGCGGGTCTGCTTCTTTGTTGCGCCAGAGGACCGCAGTAAGCTCACAGAGAGCCTTGTCTGTCTCCGCAGAGACTTGCCTTAAAGATTTAGCCAGAGAGGCTCTGGCTGCACCGGCTTTCTTAGACTCAGAGATAGACCCGAAGGTTTGTTCGTCGCATTGCAACACTTGTTTTCCATTGATTTTGCAAAGGGGAAACTTACAAAAAAGGGTCGAGGAGCTAAATTACAAGTAGCACAAAAGATTACAAGTAGATCTCCTCGGAGATTCTGGAGAAGTGTGTCGGTAGGAGTCTGGTCAGCGCGCGACCACTTTGTCCCTTTGACGATGTGAGCGCAGAGATTCCCTTCTCGCCTGGTTCGGGGAATCGGAGAACAGAAGGTTGGTAGAACCCTCTTGTTGCTTCTCAAAACCGTCTTCGCGTAGGAATTCCTTCTCGCCTAGTTCCGGAGATTCCTTGAGAAGAAGGTATTAGGGTATCAGCACCCTGATTAGAGAAGTGATTCTCTGAAGTCTCTGAATTCTTGAAAGCAAGAGACTAGATCTCTGTTCGTGCGTGGTGCGTCCTCTCAAGAAGTCTGCCGTCTCTCTGGAGCGTATCGCCTGTGTTCTCTCCTTGTGCCCCTGGTGGGCTATTTATAGGGATAGTAGGGGTATAATTGTCCCTTGAAAATATAGAAACAGATTGAATCGAATCTGTTTAAATCTGAAAAGTAGCCTTGCTGCGAGGCTAGAATCAGCTTCTGCGAAGCTAGAAGTAGCAGGTTGTATCGATCCTCTTGATCTGTTTTGATCCTTTTCATATAATTGGAAGATTCCCCTAATCCTCCTACTCATTTTAGGAGAGTCAAGAGATTATGGCAATCAACTACCAAATTTGATCTCAGATTTGATCTTGATTGGATTTGATCTTGATCTGAATAGATTTGATCTCATCTAGAGATTTAATTGGTCAAAGGTTGACCATAGCAGACCCACAGCGGCGCTGCCCACGTTGAGCTCATAGCGGAGCTGGAAGGCGCATGTGGAGAAGTCAGAAAACAGCTCTTTAGCGGAGCTAGATATCGTCTGTGGCGAAACTACCGAACATCCTTCTGCTTCAAGCGAAGCTAACTCTTTGCGGAGTTAACTGAGTTCTTCAGGCGAAGCTATAAGTTAGCTTTCTGGCAGAGCTGTGAATAGCTTCAAAGTAAAGTTGGATGATCTTAGCCTCTCAAGCAAGGCTGTCTCTTTGAGCTCATGTGATGCTAAGTGCTAGCATCTTAGACCTGCTGAGGTCTGTTTAGAGACAATCTGAGCTTACTGTCTGATCAGTAGAGTCCAAGTTGCTTCCTTGTCCCTCGGAGATGGGTGAAAACTGGTCGTCAGCTTATCTGTTGCTTGTCTTTTGTAAATGTCAACAAGTACAGAACTGGTCGTCAGCTTGTCTATCGCTTGTCTTTTGTAAATGTCAAGAAGTTTAGACATTGTTCGGACCAATCAGCCTATCTTTCACTTGTCTTTTGTAAATGTCAACAAGTTTAGACATTGTTCAGGCCAGTCAGAATCTTGTCTTTTTTAGAGTATCAATAGAGACCTCGTTGTATGCAGCATACCATGGCTGGAAGAAGCCTTAGAGAGAAGCCGTGCACCAAGAAACGGCTAGCAGTAGAGCCGTCAGGAGAATAACGTCGCTGGAAGGAAATGGAACTACACATCTTTTCAACCAAACTGATAAAAACCCGGCCAAAAGCGCTTTTTGGGACATTAGTTAGCGAGCCTGATGATTGAAGCTTTTGAAAGCATCGCCCTTTTCATAGATGCCATCGTCTTCTTCCAGAACAATGTCTCCATGGGCGTGTTCCCTCATCCTTTGGAAGATATCCTCTTCCACGACTACGCATTAAGCCTCTTCAGGGGCATTCTCCAGGTTGGGGAACAGATAATCCCCCCAACTCTTCAAACTGCTCGAATCTCCCTTATAACTATAAAACACCTAGAGAGGGGGTGAATAGGTGATGAGCTAATCTAATGGTCAATAATGCGGAATTAAAACTTATATGGTGCAAACTAAAACTATTTAAACTAAACACCAAGTATAACAAAAGAGTGTAGCCGAATTTCCCGTGAAGGGCTCTGGACTAACTCCTCAAGATTCCTCTAAATAAGAGTTGAGGTGCCGCATTGGCTCTCTTGGTTGAATACAAGTGTTAGAAAACAATCTCCAAGCATATAACAATTAAGCTCACAATATATATCAAGCATATAAAGATGAAAGCAATATAAGCATGCAAGATATAAACAAGAGTAAAAGATAGAGAGTGAGCAATCGCAAATACGGGAGATTTATTTCGAGGTTCGAGCACACTTGCTCTACGTCCCGCCTTCAACACTATGAAGGATTTCCACTAAAATCGATCCCACCGGATCACTCGGTGCCGCAACACCTACAAGGCGAGTTCACACTTGAACTCCTTGGACTCTCTAGTCCCGTACACACCGCAAGCCTACAAGCTCGCCGAGGCCGCACCTCAAACACCGAGTCCACACACGAACTTGAAACACCGCGAACACACTTGTCCGCCTCCTCAATTACAAAAATGGAACTTTGGTGATCATAACTCTTTGATCACCTAAAATCCTCTCACAACAAATCCCTATAGGTATATATAGCAATGGATGGCTCAAGTGTTATGTGAGAAAACAAGGATTGAAATGGTGGAGGAAAACTCAAGAAAATCACTTTGAAAACACTCTTGATAAACTCCCCTTTTGATTGGAAATATTTGCTCTCAAATAAGTGGAGAAAACTTCTTAATGGAGTTGGAAAAACTAGCTCAAAACCCACTTAAAATCTTATCTAAAACAACCCCCAAAAGCCCCAATTTATAGAGCTAGAAAAACTAGCCATTGGAGCCAGGTTGGCCTGACGGTCGACCGCCAACGGTCAGATTTCTGACCGTTGGGGCAGCGGTCGACCGGCCGGTCGACCGAGACCCTGGAACAGAGAGCAGATCTCTCTGCCAGTCGACCGGCCCGGTCGACCGGGGCTTTCCAGAGAGCAGAGCTCTCTGGCGGTCGACCGTTCCGGTCGACCGGCCCTCCAGAAAAGACTGGCGTGCACGTCGGTCGACCGGCTCGGTCGACCGACTTCAAGCTTCGGTCGACCGGCCCGGTCGACCGGCTGAAGCCAGGACAGGAATTCTGGGATCAAAAACTTGGTTATTTTTGACTCAATAAGATCCCATAAAATCATAAAAAATCTACAAAAATAGTTTTAACATTATACTTTGAAAAACAAAAATGCTTGAACAAAATCAAGACATGTTACAAATAATTTGAACTATATTTGTAACTTAGAAAATTTGGCTCAAAACAAAAACTGTATTTTTCAAATTGGTTTTCCAAAACTTCTCCAAATACAAAAACAAGACATTTTAAACTCTTTTAAAGCATAGTGTGTATGGATATGATCCACTACACATCCATGGTGAAATATCTATGTTTTTGACATTAAGCTTTAAATTTGGTTTTGGTTAAATACATGTAACTTTGAATACCAAAAAACCAAAATGGTATTTTTCAAAAAGAAAACTCTTTTGTATTTTTCCAAAATAAAAATTCTTTTATGAAAGCTCATCTAAATCAGGAGTGTGTGTGTATATGGTATACTTGAGCAATCCACCAACTATTCTATCCTTTACATTTTATCTAAAAATAAAATCTTATAAAAACAAACCTAGACTCAAGTCTTGATCTTGAAGTCTTCACTTGAAGTCTTCTCATCTTCTTGACTTGGTCCAAACACGATCCATAGAGTTAGACTCCTCTTGAGTACTTGATGTGATCTTGATGCACAAGCTCTTGAATCAAACCGTGTTAGCTCCAAAACTTGACTTTAAATCCTTTGTTGAAGCTACACACCTACTAAGATCTTGATCACAAATCTGAGACTAAATAAACGCAAGATCATTAGTACCATAACTACATGAGTTGGTCATCATCAAAACTAGAGTGATAGGCCTTTGGGCCAACAATCTCCCCCTTTTTGATGATGACAAAACTCATGGAGTTATATATGCATGGATTAAAGTAAAGCTTCAATGAAGCTCCCCCTTAACTCATGCATAGCAATAAACAAATAATTATCCAATGAATGTTCATAAACATGTATGCAAATATATGGAGATAAATATGCATATAAATAAGCATGAAACACATCAAATTCTTTTTCTCCTATTTGCAACACAAAACATATATGCATAAACATAATACTTCTCCCCCTTTATGAATAAAGCAAGGAAAACATGCATATATACTAAAATACTTTTCCCCCTTTTTGTCAATCATCAACAAAGGGGTTAAAGTAAAAAAACAAAACAAAAAAAATGTTCTCCCCCTTTTTGTCAAAAGCAAAAATCAACAAAGGGGTGACATTAAACAAATCAATAAAAGAGAATATATGCGATATACATTCATGAAGAGGAAAACGCTAAGTTAACTTCCCTACATACATGCATTACATGAAGAACGGATGACAAGCCCTAATTCACATAACACATAATATGCAATGCATAAGAGAAGATGTGAAGCTCCACTTACACACGTGTACCGCATAAAGAAGAGTTGTCAAGCTCCTCAATATAAGATACACTCAACATGAATCTATATGTAGAAGAGATGTTAAGCTCTCCTTGCATATAGGCAATATAAATCAAAACATTTTAATTTTCTTATTACAACAAAATTTTGAATTTTTCTTAGAAATAAACAAATTTTGAGAATTCTTAGAAAATCAAATCATATAAACAAAATTTTTAAGATACCAATTATAGTCAAATTTTAAGATACCAATACCAATTGTAAATAAACATTACAAATTTTGAATTTTAATCAAAAATAGAATCATATTGATACCAATTGAAAATTATTGCATATTTTCGATATCAATAAAAATATCAATTTTAAAACTAATGCATAAGCTTATTAAACAATCAATTGAGATACCAATTGAAAATAAGAATTTGAATCAAGCTTAGCATAAACAAACTTTGTGCTTTAAACATATAAACCTATTTTAAATTAAGCACAAATAAATCATATATATGTATGAAAATGAAAAATAACAATAGAAATTGATATTATTTAAAATGTGAAGCAAACATATATGAAACTAAAATATGAGTATATACAAATGAAAATACCAATTCAGATCAAGTATATAACGCATAACCTTCCACCCATTATATGCTCAAGATAAAAGATTTTACAATTAAGCTTATAAGGCATAATCGCCCATCCATCCTCCTATGAGGTGTTGGTAGGGGTTTTCAAAATTAGAGTTTGAAAAATATTTTTAGTATTGAAAACACTACCAAATGAAGAATACTTAACTAGTTAAAATAATTTTTGAAAAACTAGTTAAAAATTCTTCAAAACATGAAATCAAATCATATGTTTTTCATGAATCATACCAAATACACAAGAGTTGACACTCAAAATCAATAAAGCTCATAAAGATGTTCATGAAATAAGGTCATGACAAAACAAATGAAGTGTGAGTGTTCAAAAATCATGTAAATAGCATTTTTTTCATGACAGTAATCAATAAAGCTCAAAACAAACATGAATATCATTTATCAAACAAATCATGAAAATTCATTTTTCATATAAAGATGAAAATCATAAAAATTCATTTTTCATCTTAAGAACAACCTTCTAGGTATATGTATGTTTTATCCAATCCTAACAATATGCATACATATCCCAAACATAAAAAGAGTCCATAATGTAAATTGCATAAAGGCAAATGACTCATGGGGTATACATGTATATTATTAGATTTGAATACAAAATACATATACATGAATTAAGACATGAAAATAGGCAAAACAAGTGTAAATGAGAAAATCATCAAAACTAGGCTATACATGTGCATATAGTGAGTACAAATGAACAATGAAGTGCAAACATATATGAATCAATTTGTTGCTCACTACTTGTACATATATATATATATATATCTAAGTTTTATTAAAAACTACATTTAAACTAGTATTTACCACATGAAGCACAAAAATATGAACATGCTAAAAATATCATATATGAACAAGCATGTAAATAAATTAGGAGTTTAGAGATAGTTACCAAACCAAAGAACTATACTCCAAATCTCCAAACATGGTGGTTGTCCCACCAAACCTCCTTGATAGCGGTGCATCAAATATGTGTCCATTATGTCCATGTGCATCCACCATCAAGGCACCATTCCTCTCACGTTTTGTGAGAGCCCGCACCTACATTAAATACACAAGGTGGGGATTTTGGTACCCATTTTCTTTTGGGTCCTTGAGGGTTAGCTTTGTAAGGAACCCAAACATTTTTCTTATTAGCAAAATTTAAAGCATTTATCTTATCATAATAAAATTTTGCTAAATGGCCTTTGCGACCACAATGTGTACATTTGTACACTCTATGATGCATATATGTATGATTGTGATCGTGGCGTGCAAAATGTGCATATGCATGATGTGGGTGTTGTGCATGAACATGGGAAACTTGTTTTTTTTTGAAACAAGGATTCCAACTTCTTATGATTAAATGCACATGTGCTCAAAGTTGAGCTCAAACAATTAATTTTATTTTTCAAAAATTTAACTTCATTTTTATCAATGGTTGTGGCATGAAGAGCATGATCAATAGTCTTTTTCTTTTTAGAAATATTAACTTTTCTTTTTCAACAATTTTTCTTTTTAAAGAGTTGTTTTCTTGCAAAGCAACTTCTTTTTGTTTTTCCACCAAAATAATATTATTTTTCAAATTAGTGTTTCCTTCACAAAGATCATTTAATTTAGACATCAAGGAAACATTTTCATTTTTCAAAGACTCATTTTCTTTTGAAATAATTTCAAATTTTTCTTGTAAAGAATCTTTTTCATTTAACATGCAATCAAATTTCTTTTTCATTTTCTTGTTATCCTTTTTAAGCATGTCATATTTTTCTAAGAGTTGTTGACAAAATGATGCTAGTTCATTATACGGCATTTCAACATCCTCTTCTAGCTCGGATTCGGTAGTTACCTCAAGGGGGTTACCCCCTTGGACCATGTAGCACACGTTTGAGGTATCACTTCCAACATCCGAATCGCTCCCCGCATAGTATTGTTCTTTTTCGCCAAGGGAGATCAATGAGTTCCATACTACAAAAGCCGAATCAATGTTAGAAACCCTAGATAAATATTCATCATTTAGGGTTGATTTTAAAGCATGTAGGGCTTTTGCATTAGCCTCAGTATTTTTGCTATTTAAACAATATGAATCTTTAGTAGTAGCAAAATAAACATGAATGCCTAGGCCTTTGAGGTACAAAGATATCTTAACCTTCCAAGTTTGGATGTTAAGGATGTCAAAGGTGGGAGGTGTCATGAAGTCCATGGTGTGTGTAAACAAATATTGTGATTAGCTATAAAATGAGGATCTTTAACTCTAGGTTGTAAGACCCAAATCAAGAGCACTTGGCTCTGATACCAACTGTAAATCACCTAGAGGGGGGTGAATAGGTGATGAGCTAATCTAATAGTCAATAATGCAGAATTAAAACTTATATGGTGCAAACTAAAACTATTTAAACTAAACACTAAGTATAACAAAAGAGTGTAGCCGAATTCCCCGTGAAGGGCTCTGGACTAACTCCTCAAGATTCCTCTAAATAAGAGTTGAGGTGCCGCGTTGGCTCTCTTGGTTGAATACAAGTGTTAGCAAACAATCTCCAAGCATATAACAATTAAGCTCACAATATATATCAAGCATATAAAGATGAAAGCAATATAAGCATGCAAGATATAAACAAGAGTAAGAGATAGAGAGTGAGCAATCGCAAACACAGGAGATTTGTTTCGAGGTTCGAGCACACTTGCTCTATGTCCCCGCCTTCAACACTATGAAGGATTTCCACTAAAATCGATCCCACCGGATCACTCGGTGCCGCAACACCTACAAGGCGAGTTCACACTTGAACTCCTTGGACTCTCTAGTCCCGTACACACCGCAAGCCCACAAGCTCGCCGAGGCCGCACCTCAAACACCGAGTCCACACACGAACTCGAAACACCGCGAACACACTTGTCCGCCTCCTCAATTACAAAGATGGAACTTTGGTGATCATAACTCTTTGATCACCTAAAATTCTCTCATAAAAAATCCCTATAGGTAGATATAGCAATGGATGGCTCAAGTGTTGTGTGAGAAAACAAGGATTGAAATGGTGGAGGAAAACTCAAGAAAATCACTTTGAAAACACTCTTGATAAACTCCCCTTTTGATTGGAAATATTTGCTCTCAAATAAGTGGAGAAAACTTCTTAATGGAGTTGGAAAAACTAGCTCAAAACCCAGTTAAAAATCTTATCTAAAACAACCCCAAAAGCCCCAATTTATAGAGCTAGAAAAACTAGCCGTTTGAGCCAGGTTGGCCTGACGGTCGACCGCCCGGTCGACCGCCAACGGTCAGATTTCTGACCGTTGGGGCAGCGGTCGACCGGCCGGTCGACCGAGACCCTGGAACAGAGAGCAGATCTCTCTGCTTGTCGACCGGCCCGGTCGACCGGGGCTTTCCAGAGAGCAAAGCTCTCTGGCGGTCGACCGTTCCGGTCGACCGGCCCTCCAGTAAAGGCTGGCGTGCACGTCTGTGCACGTCGGTCGACCGGCTCGGTCGACCGACTTCAAGCTTCGGTCGACCAGCCCGGTCGACCGGCTGAAGCCAGGACAAAAATTCTGGGATCAAAAACTTGGTTATTTTTGACTCAATAAAATCCAATAAAATCATAAAAAATCTACAAAAATAGTTTTAACATTATACTTTGAAAAACAAACATGCTTGAATAAAATCAAGACATGTTACAAATAATTTGAACTATCTTTGTAACTTAGAAAATTTGGCTCAAAACAAAAACTATATTTTTCAAATTGGTTTTTTTCAAAACTTCTCCAAATACAAAAACAAGATATTTTAAACTCTTTTAAAGCATAGTGTGTATGGATATGATCCACTATACATCCATGGTGAAATATCTATATTTTTGACATTAAGCTCTAAATTTGTTTTTGGTTAAATACATGTAACTTTGAATACTAAAAACCAAAACAGTATTTTTCAAAAAGAAAACTCTTTTGTATTTTTCCAAAATAAAAATTCTTTTATGAAAGCTCATCTAAATCAAGAGTGTGTGTGTGTATATGGTATACTTGAGCAATCCACCAACTATTCTATCCTTTACATTTTATCTAAAAACAAAATCTTATAAAAACAAACCTAGACTCAATTCTTGATCCTGAAGTCTTCTCATCTTCTTGACTTGGTCCAAACACGATCCATAGAGCTAAACTCCTCTTGAGTACTTGATGTGGTCTTGATGCACAAGCTCTTGAATCAAACCATGTTAGCTCCAAAACTTGACTTTAAATCCTTTGTTGAAGCTACACACCTACTAAGATCTTGATAACAAATCTGAGACTAAATAAACGCAAGATCATTAGTACCATAACTACATGAGTTGATCATCATCAAAACTAGAGTGATAGGCCTTTGGGCCAACAATAACTATCATGCATATCCCAGCAAATGTAGAAGTGGTACATCAGCTCTCGATAGGTCTCGAACAGGGCATGCTCCTGCTTCTCCAAAAGCACTAACTCCGCTTCACAGGGGAAGTATTCTTCATATAGAAGAGATCCCATTGGCAAAGCAGAGACTTTCCACATCTCATACAAGGCCATACCTAATTCGCTTACAGGAGTGAAGAAAGTCTCTGTGGCTGGGCAGTACAACTCGAAGATGGCAAAGAAGTTAGCTACGCTCATCTAGATGCTATAGCAAGTAGCCCTGACAGCTTCGCGGAGTCCTTGCCTCTCCAGATCCTCCTCAAAATAAGTCAAGACGTACAGAGTCAAGTCTTTCCACTAGGCCTTTGGAGGATGAATCCAACATGGAGTTCTAAAGTCAGTCGCTGGATAACTATCGTTGACCTTGAAAAACTGATTGCTAAAGGTTTGGACCATAGCTGGATTCTCCCCCACCAGGAATCTTGTAAGACATTTTCAGGATGTAGACCTAGGATACACCGAGGATATCCTACCCTGGCGTAGCCGTGGGAGGTAGCTGTTAGAATACCCACATGGACCGAGTCAGTGGTCCGGGTTACTTGCCAATTCATCTTTCGAAGCTTCGTTACGCATTGAAAGAAAGATAGTGGGAAGTGGCGCTTGCTAGACGGAAGATAGTACTTCTCGCCGTTCAAGGTGAAGATCCATTGCCCTTTCACGGCCAGCAGTTGACTGATTGAGGTTTACCTGCACAGAAAATACAGAATTTCAGAACTTCAAGAATAAAGAGTGCAAGTACTCAATACAAAACAATAGCAAGTGGCTATGTGGGTCATGATCCACAATGAGGGACTAGCGGTGGAAGCTTCTTTAGTAAGTTCTCCTTTATGCTACTATTAATGGTTAAAATTCTTCTTTAGTTTCTTTAAAAGAAATAGAAAAATGGAGTTACAGTTAAGTTAAGAAGAAAGTGGTAGATTGAGAAGTGGAGAAAATAGAAAATGGATATTTACAAAGAAATTGAAAAGAGTAATAAAAGAGTTGGGTGTTAATGGTGTTGGTGATCTAAACTAAAGTATTAAAAGAAAGAAAGAAAAACTAAAAGAAATACTTATCTCCTCTGGTTAATGACTTACCTGGAGCACTTGCATGTTTTATCTTACTTCGGAGGCGATCAACGCATAACCCATAAGATCGACCTTAGTCCCCATTCGCATTACATCATCAAGACGAACAAGAATGAAATGATACAGAATCTTAAGAAGGAGAACATCATCATGAAATATCGGTGGCACTCACACAAATATGGCTATATTGATGCTTTTAGGTTCACTTAGACATACATCAAAACCAAAAGAGAAAAGTAAAAATAGAAGAAGAACATATAAACAAGAAAAGCATGAAGATGTTACCTTTGATTACTTGTGGAAACGATGAAAGAAAGGAGGAGGTTACATCGGTGTCACTTTCAACATAAGTCTCTCTCTCTCTCTTACTTACATGAATCTTAGTCTAACCTATACTTACAATGAAATAAAAATTACATAAAAAGAAAATAAAAACCTACACTAAAAAGAATAAAAAATTGGCCTACAATCTATCTTCGTTCCCTCTGCATCTGATGTGTAGAGTATTTATAACATAGAAATGGATAAGAAAATGAGTTAAAAGATAGGGAGAGTTGACTATTTCTAAATTTGAATCCTTCCTTATCTCCAAACTTTATTTGATGTGGATAATTAATTCTGATCTGTACCTTATTAGCGTCTTGATTACTGAATATATATTATCAAATGACAGAATTTGAAATAGTGATCAACTTAAGCGTTGTAGCTCTTTAAGTATTCTTTCTAGATCATCTTGAATCATCAGATTTGAGATTCAGTAGCGAAAGTTATAATTCAAATACTAAAATATATCCAGTCTGAATCTGAGTCAAAATTGCTTCATCTCATCCATTGATCTTCTCTCTATATTTATCCCTTTTGATTTTGAATTTGGATTCAGTTTTCATTTGGTGTTATCTTTATGATTTGCTCTGATCTTCAACTGAACATTTGCCCTAATCCTTGATTTGTTATGGATGTGGTGATATCCTCATTAATCTTTAAATTAATCGAATTGATTCACCAAAATCTAATTTTTAACTGACTAGATCTGGGATCATTCTCAGCTAACCAAATAGATCCAGTTAAATCTGATTTTAACTGGTATTTATTTGGTTTAATCCTCTTTCTCTTCATTATTATCTTCTGCAAAATAGACATTTAAAATAATAAAATTAGCAGATTTATTAGCTTAATAAATGTAAGAGTGTAATGAAACGAATACAAAATATGTGTATGATCATACCCCGCACCTATCTTTTGCTCGTCTTCGAGCAAAACAATAAAACTAAACCAAAGATTATTAGACCACTTTCGCAGGTTACACGATTGTACTGAGCATGTGTAACAAGCCGTTAAACCTCTAGATTTCTCCTAGAGCATGAGTTTTGTCTCGTGAGGATTTTTAGTGGATTACACCCACAAAATCCATAAAGAAAGAGAAACAAAATATTAATATTTTGAAAACACATTTTGAAAGAGAAAAATATTTGAAGTATTATTGTAAGAATTAAGTATTCTATAAGTTATAGGAAAACTGAACTTTTCATTCCTAAACTTAATCTTTATTCAAAAACTTGTTATCACTCAAGGTAAGGAGTCAAACTGTATTTCTCATGTAGTCTATTATTTTACCCTAAATTATATGCACCTTTGTGACTGTGAAATTTTGACTCTGGGTTTTTTAATTCTAACTCTTATGCCTTATTATATATATAATTTTTTATTTTAGGTGATATTATTTCTTAGTTCTATTATACTTTCTAATCTGCACATGTAACGAGCCTCTAATCGGTGACCCCAAACCAAACTGTAACGCCCCGATCCCGCAGGTACGGGGACGTTATGGCGACGTACATACGCGAGGTGAAAACAACCTCAAGCGTACGTTAAGCCTCAGTACATGACATAACCTCCATATACACAGGAGTTCCAGCAGGAAATAAGTACAAGAATACCTGCAGAAAGAGATTAGTGATCATAGCAGATAGGAAAATAGGAATAAATAAGATAACAGCAATAAATCACAAAGATACCTACGAATGAGCTCGCTGATGAGTCTCCTATGTGAACCCAATGGACTATCTGCCGATATGCTAACTCGGGTATCCAACCTGGGCACGCAAACCCAGGGTCGTCAGAAAGCGACCTAGTGAGTGGTAAAATGAAGGAGGCAGTAATACATACGATAGTAATACAACCACGATAATAATATATAATACATGTTGTTGTACTAGTGATACCATATAATAAGTATATAAGAAGCAGTAAAAATATATAAACATGTCATCTTTTAATATCTTCACTACCTAGCCGGTTATCATCGGGTCATGTCTCTAATCGTATCCAGGTTATAGCATAAATAATGATGTCTAGTGGTGACGTCACAGAAATGAGCATGCTAGTGGAGACGTGATAGAAGTGAACATGCAGATGGGCATATACAATATAAACATAATACGGTGTTGTACATAGACATATATGCAACGAATAGATGCAATGATATATGCAATGATATGTGAAAACAGAATATATGCAATGACGAGTATACATATACATGAGTAGTATGCCACCACAGAAAGTGTAACATGTACCGGGTAGAGTAACAAAGTATACAGGTAACATGATATCGGATAAAGTATCATGAACAGTAACTAGTACAACTAAACATATCTCAAGCAAGTCATGTCATTTATACAATAGTAGCAATCAGTACCACCTGGTATTTTAATTAATCTCTTCCAGTGTCCCATACCACTGGCAGTTCATACTGGAGCAAGCACTCCAGTTGAACCCATCCAGACATGGCCTACGGGTACCATTATCCAAACGAGAGAGTGACCAAATAACAAGTGTTCCCGACGTCACTATTGTTTATATCATTTTATTATGTTCATTGGAAACCAACTGGTTGAGGAGCTCTAGTCAGGTGGGTGTATCCCGTGCATATCCGGGACAACGGCCTTAAACAGATCCTTGGCTGCTGAGACCAGGGCCAGCCCGCTAAGGCTGTAACATGTAACGAGATCTCAATGAGCTAAAACAATAACGGAAAACGGGAGCTCATGAGTAACAGATGGTAGCCAGCACTACCCCGTCCCCTGCAGTGGGACAAACAATGGATCCAAACATCCACCCGACAAGATCTAGTCAACCGTCAAATCTCCCCCATACCCAAGTTCTCTTTAGTATCTTTCACTATACAGTATATCAGGAACAAGTACAGGATATGGTACATGTAACACGATAACATAACATGAGCTCTGTTGATAGCGCAAAACAAGATAACGGGAAATGGGAACAATAGATGTGGGATTCCACACATCGCATATCAACGGCTCATATCCAGTAACGGGACTATCAATATCAGTAACGGGAAACAAGCATATAACATGAATACGGTAACATGGAACATGTATTGCATGTGTAACAGGGATATGAAAACATGACATGCAGGTGTAACAGTGATATGTAATCATGACATAACTGTAACAATAATATGAAATGCGGTAGTCCGTGCATTGGTCTATCCGTGTACCAGTGGAATGTATATATGTAGCAATAATCCGTGCAATGTCTAAGTAATAACAGTGATCAGTGCATCCATGTAACGAGGATATCCATATACCATGACGGTATCCAGTGTACTAGTGTATCCATATATCAGTAGGTCACAAGTATGCAGTAATCTCAGTATCTATGTAATGGTGAGACGTGTATATGAAACTACATGAAATACTACAGGAAATACTGATATTCAGTGTAACTGATATCTACATGCACTACAGTGCTTAGTGTACCAGTGGGTCGGTTGGGGTGATAGTGGAATAGTGACAAGATCCCATATAATGAAGTACGCGTGTCTTGGTGTCCATGTAGCAGTAGTGTGTGACTATAATAGTTATCCATGCAGTGACAGTGTCTAGTGATTCTTTAATTGATCATCTAGCTTAGTGTCTATGTTTACTCACATTGTATACAGATTCTTATTACAAAACATGACGTTTCTCGAGTTAAGTTAGTAATTTAACAGTGCTACTGCTTAACCCATACTTACGGTTTCATAATGAAAGCTAAACATGGAGAAATAAATATAATTTAGAAAATAAAAACACTCACACACTAGCCATGGGAAGATAGCTCTCTTTCCCACGATCGCAACGGATTCAGAATCGTCCAAATCGGAGTCCGAATGCTCCTGATATCGCCCGAATACTTTATTGGGTTGGATGCGGGTAGGCGGGTTAACGGGTCGGGTTTGGATCCGATAACCCGAACCCATAACTTAACTTAATGGGTAAAAGGGTTAACGGGTTAACGGGTTGGATTTAATGGGTTTCCCACTTAACCCATTAGGGGTTAATGACCCAAACCCACAAAGAAAGTTTACAGCAGTAGCAGCTTGCTGCTGCTGCTCCTGAGCTGCCGGCCGGCCTGCCGGCGGCGGTTCGGGCTCGGCCGAGCAAGAGAGTGAGAGAGAGAGTGAGTGAGAGAGAGACAGAGAGAGGGGGGAAAGAAACAGAAGAAAGAATAGAAAAGAAAAGAAAAGAGGAAGAAGAAGAAGAAGGAAAGGAGGAGGAGAGGGGGTGGCGCGGTGGCGGTCGGCCACCGGCCGGGGGCGAGGCCTGGTTGCGGCCGGCGGCGGCGGTGGCCTGCGGCCTGGCCTGGCTGCGGGTCGTCCTCCCCCTTTTCGGGTTTCTACAGCACAGAGAGAGAGAGGAGTGTGGGGGGAAGGAGAGAGAGTGTGTTAGAGAGAGAGAAATTGGAGAGAGAGAGAGAGAGAGAGTTTGAGAGAGAGAGAGTTGTAGAGAGAGGGAGGTTTTAAGGGGAGAGAGAGGTGGTGGAAGCTGGTCAAAGGCGGTGGGGGAAGTCGCTGGAAGAAGGAAGAAGAAAAGAAAAGAAAAGAAAAGAAAGATTAAAAATTAATATTTTATTATTATTAAATTGGCCCGATATTCGACTAGCTCCGAATGGTGCCCAAAAATTATAGAAAATAGAGAATATTATCCTGAGACGTAATATGAAAACGGTTTTAAGAAATGCAATACGGTTTGCAAATTAAAATCTCGAAGTGGCTCGCCGATACCGGGCGACACTGGTTGGCCGGATTTTTCATAAATTCAGAAAAATTCTCAAAAATACCCTAACGTAGATAATACGATTCTAAGGCACATGGTGAAAGCAGATCCTTAAAATATGACTCCATTTGTGAGATCAAAATCGGAAAGCCAATTATCGGTATCGGTCGACACCGACTACTGAGATTTTTCAAAATAATCCAGAAAAATTCCAGAAAATCCTGAAAAATCTAAAATATTAGAAAATGATTTTTGAAACTGAAATCAGCTCAATCGGACTACCACGGAGGTTAAAGCAATATTCTACATCGTATCGCGTACTAATACTGTGATACGTACATCAGGGAGCAGGGGGTTACATTTCTCCCCACCTTACAAAAAATTTCGTCCTTGAAATTTTAATTTAGGTGTGAGACCAATATTTACAACTCCAAAGCCGAAATGTTACGGGTCCACGACACTTCCGTTGCGCATTCTGATATCTCTAAGGAATTCGGGATGAAGAAATATTGTAGTGAACTAACACTAACGGATTGGAAGCAATAGGATGCAAAGGAAGCGAGAAGGAAATCGGATATTCTTGTGGACAACTGTAAGTAAGGAATACAAAAGAGTCAAGGAATGAATTGTCAATGACAGTGTATTCTTGTACTCGTTGCTGGAATTCCAAATTGCTTGTACTGTTGGTATGGGCCCTAGTATTGACCCAGGTGGTTACCCACACTAGGTATGAACCAAGGCTCTGATACCACTATGTAACGCTCCGATCCTGCAGGTACGGGGACGTTATGGGGACGTACATACGCGAGGTAAAAACAACCTCACGCGTACGTTAAGCCTCAGTACATGACATAACCTCCATATACACAGGAGTTCCAGCAGGAAATAAGTACAAGAATACCTGCAGAAAGAGATTAGTGATCATAGCAGATAGGAAAACAGGGATAAATAAGATAACAGCAATAAATCACAAAGATACCTACGAATGAGCTCGCTGATGAGTCTCCTATGTGACCCAATGGACTATCTGCTGATATGCTAACTCGGGTATCCAACCTAGGCACGCAAACTCAGGGTCGTCAGAAAACGACCTAGTGAGTGGTAAAATGAAGGAGGCAGTAATACATACGATAGTAATACAAGCACGATAATAATATATAATACATGTTGTTGTACTAGTGATACCATATAATAAGTATATAAGAAGCAGTAAAAATATATAAACATGTCATCTTTTAATATCTTCACTACCTAGCCGGTTATCATCGGGTCATGTCTCTAATCGTATCCAGGTTATAGAATAAATAATGATGTCTAGTTGTGACGTCACAGAAATGAACATGCTAGTGGAGTCGTGATAGAAGTGAACATACAGATGGGCATATGCAATATAAACATAATACGGTGTTGTACATAGACATATATACAACGAATAGATGCAATGATATATGCAATGATATGTGAAAAAAGAATATATGCAATGACGAGTATACATATACATGAGTAGTATGCCACCACAGAAAGTGTAACATGTACCGGGTAGAGTAACAAAGTATACAGGTAACATGATATCGGATAAAGTATCATGAACAGTAACTAGTACAAATAAACATGTCTCAGGCAAGTCATGTCATTTATAAAATAGTAGCAATCAGTATCACCTGGTATTTTAATCAATCTCTTCCAGTGTCCCATACCACTGGCAGTTCATACTGGAGCCCGCACTCCAGTTGAACCCATCCAGACATGGCCTACGGGTACCATTATCCAAACGAGAGAGTGACCAAATAACAAGTGTTCCCGATGTCACTATTGTTTATATCATTTTATTATATTCATTGGAAACCAACTGGTCGAGGAGCTCTAGTCAGGTGGGTGTATCCCGTGCATACCCAGGACAATGGCTTAGACAGATCCCTGGCTGCTGAGACCAGGGCCAGCCCGCTAAGGCTGTAACATGTAACGAGATCTCAATGAGCTAAAACAATAACGGGAAACGGGAGCTCATGAGTAACAGATGGTAGCCAGCACTACCCCGTCCCCTGCAGTGGGATAAATAATGGATTCAGACATCCACCCGACAAGATCTAGTCAACCGTCAAGTCTCCCCCATACCCAAGTTCTCTTTAGTATCTTTCACTATACAGTATATCAGGAACAAGTACAGGATATGGTACATGTAACACGATAACATAACATGATCTCTGTTGATAGCGCAAAACAAGATAACGGGAAACGGGAACAATAGATGTGGGATTCCACACATCACATATCAACAGCTCATATCCAGTAACGGGACTATCAATATCAGTAACGAGAAACAAGCATATAACATGAATACAGTAACATGGAAGATGTATTTCATGTGTAACAGGGATATGGAAACATGACATGCAGGTGTAACAGTGATATGTAATCATGACATAACTGTAACAATAATATGAAATGCGGTAGTCCGTGCATTGGTCTATCCGTGTACCAGTAGAATGTATATGTGTAGCAATAATCCGTGTAATGTCTAAGTAATAATAGTGATCAGTGTATCCATGTAACGAGGATATTCATATACCATGACGGTATCCAGTGTACTAGTGTATCCGTATATCAGTAGGTCACAAGTATGCAGTAATCTCAGTATCTATGTAATGGTGAGAAGTGTACATGAAACTACATGAAATACCGATATTCAGTGTAACTGATATCTACATGCACTACAGTGCTTAGTGTACTAGTGGGTCAGTAAGGGTGATAGTGGAATAGTGACAAGATCCCGTATAATGAAGTACGCGTGTCTTGGTGTCCATGTAGCAGTAGTGTGTGACTATAATAGTTATCCATGCAGTGACAGTGTCTAGTGATTCTTTAATTGATCATCTAGCTTAGTGTCTATGTTTACTCACATTGTATATAGAT
Organism: Agave tequilana; assembly: GCA_038442645.1. Lineage (NCBI taxonomy): Eukaryota > Viridiplantae > Streptophyta > Magnoliopsida > Asparagales > Asparagaceae > Agave > Agave tequilana. Next base: position 80,732 of record JAVJIF010000705.1, on the reverse strand, counting down.
TCTTATTACAAAACATGACGTTTCTCGAGTTAAGTTAGTAATTTAACAGTGCTACTGCTTAACCCATACTTACGGTTTCATAATGAAAGCTAAACATGGAGAAATAAATATAATTTAGAAAAGAAAAACACTCACACACTAGCCATGGGAAGATAGCTCTCTTTCCCACGATCGCAACGGATCCAGAATCGTCCAAATCGGAGTCTGAATGCTCCTGATATCGCCCGAATACTTTATTGGGTTGGATGCGAGTAGGCGGATTAACGGGTCGGGTTTGGATCCGATAACCTGAACCCATAACTTAACTTAATGGGTAAAAGGGTTAACGGGTTAACGGGTTGGATTTAATGGGTTTCCCACTTAACCCATTAGGGGTTAATGGGTTTGGCTTAACCCAAACCCACAAAGAAAGTTTACAGCAGCAGCAGCTTGCTGCTGCTGCTGCTCCTCCTGCGCGGCCGGCCGGCCTGCCGGCGGCGGTTTGGGCTCGGCCGAGCAAGAGAGTGAGAGAGAAAGTGAGTGAGAGAGAGACAGAGAGAGGGGGGAAAGAAACAGAAGAAAGAAAAGAAAAGAAAAGAAAAGAGGAAGAAGAAGAAGAAGGAAAGGAGGAGGAGAGGGGGTGGCGCGGTGGCGGCCGGCCACCGGCCGGGGGCGAGGCCTGGTCGCGGCCCGCAGCGGCGGTGGCGGCCTGGCCTGGCTGCGGGTCGCCCTCCCCCCTTTCCGGGTGTCTGCAACACAGAGAGAGAGAGAGGAGTGTGGGGGGAAGGAGAGAGAGTGTGTTAGAGAGAGAGAGAGAAATTGGAGAGAGAGTTGTAGAGAGAGGAAGAGAGAGGGAGGTTTTAAGGGGAGAGAGAGAGGCGGTGGAAGCTGGTCAAAGGTGGTGGGGGAAGTCGCTGGAAGAAGGAAGAAGAAAAGAAAAGAAAAGAAAAGAAAAGAAAGATTAAAAATTAATATTTTATTATTATTAAATTGGCCCGATATTCGACTAGCTCCGAACGGTGCCCAAAAATTACAGAAAATAGAGAATATTATCCTGAGATGTAATATAAAAACGGTTTTAAGAAATGCAATGCAGTTTGCAAATTAAAAATCCCGGAGTGGCTCGCCGATACTGGGCGACACCGGTTTGGCCGGATTTTTCATAAATTCAGAAAAATTCTCAAAAATACCCTAACGTAGATAATACGATTCTAAGGTACATGGTGAAAGCGGATCCTCAAAATACAACTCCATTTGTGAGATCAAAATCGGAAAGCCAATTATCGGTATCGGTCGACACCGACTACGGAGATTTTTCAAAATAATCCAGAAAAATTCCAAAAAATCCTGAAAAATCTAAAATATTAGAAAATGATTTTTGAAACTAAAATCAGCTCAATCGGACTACCACGGAGGTCAAAGCAATATTTTACGTCGTATCGCGTACTGATACTGTGATACGTACATCAGGAAGTAAGGGGTTATACAAACGGTCTTAGGGTACCGGGTGAGAAAACACCCCAAGGATTTAAGAATTTGATCAAACAAGGCCACACAACTAAGGATTTTATTATATGAACCGCTTTTAGACGTGAATACTTATACTTTATGAGGCACAAATACCCAGCTTAATCAGAGGATATTTATATATATATAATTTCTTTTTCTTTTTCTTTTTTTTTAATAAGGTATAAGAATCTTTATTTTTGAACTCTAAGTGTGTAAGTGTATAAATCATGCATATATCATCAAGGTAAAAAATCAAGACTAAATTACTTTTTCAATTTTTCTTCCTAACCTTGGAAATCAAACAAATAATCTTATTTTGACCAAGTATAAGAAATCCTACCTATTCTTTAAAGTGACTTAACTTTTTACAAAAAATATGTTAAAATGTTGTTTTTATTTCAAAAGTTTTTTAAAAGTAAAGAAAATGTTAATAATTTTTTTAAAAATAATAATAGGAAAACCTAAGTTATGTTAGAACCCTCCCTCCACACATATCTCATGTATTATTCTCAATGTATGAATTAATACATAGATGCATGAAAAAAAAAGAAAGGGAAGGAAAATATTACTTATGGTGGTGGTTCCGGTGGTGGTCTGATTGGGTCAAGCGTTGCGACCCAATCAAGAGAATATGGTGGTTCACAGAACCCACCTTTATTGACCTCTTTTCTATTTACATATTTACAGTCCCTAATATGAATAGGATCATGAAGATCTTATCGTGAAACTTACTCCCTTTACATGATCAGTCCTGAAAAATCATCACGGAGTCATCATGGTCTATACCTATGTCCAACAAAAGAGTGTGACTTGGTGAAACGGTTGACTTGGGCTCAAGAATGATAGGTTCAGGAACCAATACTAACTTAAGAAAATCAACTTTGGGTTCGAGAGTTAGTTTTGGTTCAAGAGTTGAGTCCAAATTCAAGAATTGAAATTCACATTCTTTTCCCATCTATGAAATGTGACTATCCAAAATTGGTGATTCCATTTCTAAATCTATGGGTACGGGAATAAATGTTAACTCGAAAAATTGGTCCAAATTAGGTAAGAATACCAGAGTCAACATAGATTCGAAGATGAAAACTGAATCACAAAGTTGGAGATCGAGTTCTCATTCATATTCAAGTTCAATCTCATTAAAATGAAAACTTGTCAATTCGTCTATGGATTGATATTGATCAAGTTCAAAGTTTTGTGGTAAAATTGAATCTTGGTCAAAGTCTTCAAGATACCATGATTCTTGATTTTCATCAATATGGCTAGAAGTATCGAGGGTAGTTAAAGATTGGGTAAGGAGAGTTTTCTTATTCCTACGCATGTCTTTCGATCTACTAAGTCTTGCTTCTATCATATCGAGTGGATCATTTTAGAATTGAATCATGAATTTCATACTCTTTTTTAAGTCAGCATATTCTTCTTGAAAAATAGAGTAAGGATCTGTGACTTGAAAATTTTGACTGGATTTTGAGTTTTCTAAAATTTGAATTCGTTGCTCAAGCTCATCTAAGGCTTCCATCTTTTTTTCCCAATTAATTGATTATTCTAATGGTTATACGGGAGAAGGAGTATATGAAGCTTGGTGTTGGTAGGGTAGTTGACGATATGACTCAGGAGAGTTGTATCCCTATTGACTCTGTGAAGAGTAGTGATGATTATTCCAGTTTCATTCATAGTATTGGGATTGGGGCATGTATTGATTCGGATAAGACCAATCCGGCACACTAGGTTGGTTAAAGTTATGATATGTCGGGTTGGTACTATCCGAAAAAGAGGTCGGGGTGTAACATGGATTACCATTAAAATTGAAAAAATTGTTGTTATAAGCCATATCACACAAGAAATGTCAAAACCAAACAAAGAAAAACAAACAAATAAACAAACAAAAAGAAAAAAATCTAACCTAAGTTAGGGTAAACCTTAGACCTAGACAACTCCTAACTGGTTAGACTGTCCACGGGGTATATTGTCGAATCTGACCACAAGTTAATCGGCCAGGTAAGGGCAAGATCAGTGGGAGGTATTCGTGCTTAAGCAACAGGCCTAATTATACCAAACCACCAACCTTTGGGGTTTCACCCCTCAATCCCTAACCTTAGATACCTATTTGGCAAGAGTCAAATTCTAATCAACCTTCCCCTTTGGTCAGTTTCCTATATGAGTCTGAGATGTCCCTATGGCCAACGTCTACTCAGTTTTAATTAGGCTTGAGTTAGTGAGTGAGGAGATTGTTTGTGGGCTAAGGGAGGGTAATGATTTCCCCACCTTATCTTGTTTATAGGACAAGCCCTTAAGATTAATTGTGCAAAGTGTTCAGGATATAGAAAAGTAACATTCAACAAGTAAATAATCACTCAAGAATGTTTCCTAAGTTATATGCTATGCATACGTACCTTTTGCTCTAGTACTCTTCAACAGTAATATAAAATGTAAATGAATTAGGCACGTGCCTAAATGCAAATCTAAACCGTTTTTAGCATTTAACAAACATCATTTTATAGTTGAGGTTAGAAAGTATGTACAGTGAGACAAATAAAAAAATAAATAGTTACAGAAATTCAGCTTTACAATTCAGCCAACTTGCAAAAATACAGGTAGTAATTCACTCAGATTGGCACTAGAATATAGCAAATCTGAGGGCTTCTAGGCTCTGCTTTCTTGAACAGAATCCAAGGTCACTTATATGTCCACTGCAGCAAAATTTTTTTGTTGTTAAACCTGTACACCAAGAATAAAGAAGAAGGTTAACAAAAAATGTAAACTTCAAAAGAGAATTACTTGTCGTCCCTCCCCGTCAACGATGATAAATTTGATTGAGGTTTACCTGCACAGAAAATACAGAATTTCAGAACTTTAAGAATAGAGAGTGCAAGTACTCAATACTACCGTAATAGCAAGTGGTTATGTGGGTCGTGATCCACAAGGAGGGACTAGCGATGGAAACTTCCTTAGTAAGTTCTCTTTTATGCTACTATTAATGGTTAAAATTCTTCTTTAGTTTCCTAAAAGGAAAAAAATGGAGTTACAGTTAAGTTAAGAAGAAAGTGGTAGATTGAGAAGGTGGAGATAATAGAAAATGGATATTTACAAAGAAATTGAAAAGAGTAATAAAAGAGTTAGGTATGATGGTGTTGGTGATCTAAACTAAAGAATTAAAAGAAAAGAAAGAAAAGTTAAAAGAAATACTTATCTCCTCTGGTTGATGACTTACCTGGAACTCTTATATGTTTTACCTTACTTCGAAGGCGATCAACACATAACCCATAAGATCGAGCTCAGTCCCCATTCGCATTACATCATCAAGACGGAAAAGAATGAAATGATGCGAAATCTTGAGGAGAAGAACATCATCATGAAATATCGGTGGCACTCACACGAACATGGCTATATTGAATCTTGAATCATCAGATTTGAGATTCAGTAGCGAAAGTTATGATTCAAATACTAAAATGTATCCAGTCTGAATTTGAGTCAAAATTGCTTCATCTCATCCGTTGATCTTCTCTCTATCCATTTATCCCTTTAGATTTTGAATTTGGATTCAGTTTCTATTTGGTGTTATCTTTATGATTTGCTCTGATCTTCAACTGAACATTTGGCCCAATCCTTGATTTGTTATGGATGTAGTGATATCCTCATAGATCTTTAAGTTAATCGAATCGATTCATCAAAATCTGACTTTTAACTGATTAGATCTGGGATCATCCTCAGCTAACCAAATAAATTCAGTTAAATCTGATTTTAACTGGTATTTATTTGTTTAATCCTCTTTCTCTTCATTATCATCTTCTACAAAATAGACATTTAAGACAAGAAAATTAGCAGATTTATTATATGATAAATGTAGAAATGTAATGAAAAGAATGCATAATATGTATACGTTTATTGATGATCTGTGTCAGGCGTCGCATCCCCGAACATGAAATCGGACTTCCGATAAATCTTTCGATCGCGATCCTCTAGAAGAGCAGTAGTCAAAATACTCCTCATTATGTGCTGATCTCCAGTGTAGATTAGGGCATCGCTGTCAGAAATGCTCCGTTCACTAAAAAAGGAAGCCTGCCCCTGAAATTGTAGGCTGATATTTCTATCCAGTCCCCTAGCCGACCCAGAAAAGCTGTTCAGAGGCCCAGGGGTATAGTGCACTGTAAAACAAAAAGGAGAAAATATATTAGCCCAGAAGATAAAAAGGGAGGGGGAAAGAAGAAAGCAAAAAAATGTTAAGGCATAGCTTTGCTTCCAAAGTGAAGCTAGCCCAGCCTAGCGGCAGCTTTGCACTGAAGCTTAACTTTGCACTCTGCAAAAAGGAAGAGTGTAGAAGAAAACGAGTCGTCAAAGGCATAGCTTCACTCTCAAGCGAAGCTAGCCTAGCGATAGCTTTGCTCTGAAGCTTAACTTCGCACTCTGCACAAAGGCAGAAGTGCAACAAGTTATGAAGTGTTAGCTTCGCGTGAAAACTTAAAAGGAAGTTGTACCTAAGTGGAAAAACCCTACTATCTAGCTTCGCTCATAGGCTTAGCTTCGTATTCTATCACCTGACAGAATGTAAAAAGCGTAAAGGGCTAACTTTGATGGAAAAGCACTTGTGCCTAAAAATTACTCAAAGGACAGAAGTCCTCTATCCAGCTTCACTTTGGAAGCTAGCAGCGCATTCTGTCACTTGACAGAATGTGAAAAGCACAAAGGGCTAGTTTCATGGCGAAGCATGAAGAAGAAAATGTTTAGTTTCTATATTTGATTCGTGAAATTTTAAGAGAATTAAATCCCCTAAAAATCAGTAAAATCAAAAAGAAGGAGGAGAAATTTCTCTAAAAAAAAGCTTGAAAATTTTAAGAGGGATGATGACTCTCTAAATATAGCCAAGTATGGCTTTTGTAGGCGCTGCATGCGCCTGTAACTTCGCCCCCCCGGTGCTGCATGCACCTCTAGCTTCGCCTCCTGAAAAGGAGTGCAAGCTGCTGTTTCAAATTTGAAACGACGGCGCTAGGTTTGAGAACCTAGACAGCGAAGTTATTTAGCTTCGCTCAGATGCGAACTTAAACTTCGCATATAGCTCCGTTGTGAGCTCATCGTTGACTTCGCATGAAGCTTAGTTAGCTCCGCCAAGAGCTTAGATCCGCTAGAAGCTTAGCTCCGCTGAAAACTCGTGATTCTAGCTCTGCTGAGAAGCTCATCCTTAACTATACGGAGAACTTACCGTTCATGGAAAGTCCAGTTCTGTGTACCCAAAGGATTTTTCTTAACTCGAACAATGCAGGTATCGGGTTTCAGATTCAAAGTATATCAGAATATGCACCAATCCATTCCACATTCATGAAAACTTTGAAGGGGGTCTTGTTGACACTCTAAAAAGACAAAACTCTCATATTTCTCTTCAACTGGTCCGAACAATATCTAACTTGTCGACATTTACAAAAGATAAGTCACAGACAAGCTGATGACTATTTTGAATTTACCTCTGAGGGATAATGTAGCAATTTAGACTCTATTGATCTAGTAAAGCAAACAACAAGTTAAAAGTTGCCCGTAAAGAGGCCAAAGCAAGTCTATAAATTCAGGTCTGATCACTAAAAAGCCGGGAATATAAGCTTTACGTGAAGCTCCCATTTAGCCCCGCCAAAGGCTAATCCTAGAGCTTCGCGCTAAAAACATAATCCCCAGCTTCGCTAGAGGAAGGGATAGTTCAGCTCCGCAATGGGCTGAGTTTTAGCTTCGCATGAAGCTGTGAAGGTAACTTCGTCTGAAGCTATGGACTAAAGTTCTAGCCTCGCATGAGGCTACGAAGGTAACTTCGCCCGAAGAAGAGATTCTCACTTAGCTCTACAACGAGCTTTATCAGGTCATCAATTGACCGTTTCAAAATCCCACAAGGGATTAATGGGTGAACCCCACTAATTTAGTGGGATTAATCTCACATTAAGTGGGTGGTTACACCCGCCGACTTCACCCCACATTAAGTGGAGACTATTAAGCCACTATGGCTAATAATATTTTGCACGAACTTATTAGCTTCGTCTGAAACTCACAGTTAGCTTTGCGGCAAAGCTATTTTTAGCCTCACGCGAAGCTAAAGATGGATTCAGTCTTACTGAATTCAAGAGGGGACAGTTACACCTCATTTTGGTCAAGAGAGGAGAGGGGCTAGAAATTGGGAGTGATTAAGAAGAGACCTAGAGCAAAAGTGTCTTCTTGCCTTCTTGCTTCCAACGCCTCGGCTTGCTTTCAAAACATCAGAGATTCAGTTCTCTTTCATCTAGAGTTTCAACATGCCTTCTATCTTCGAAGATTTCCAAAACCAAGTGAGAAGAAATTCTCGAGGAGGCAGCTTGGCCACCTGACCGATTGCATCATCAAAGGGATAAAGTGATCGCGCTCTGATCAGATTCCTACCGGCATGCTTCCCCAGAAATCTTAGAGGAGATCTACTTGTAATTTTCTTTCTTTTAAAGAATTTCTTGTAATTTTGTTCCTCTTTCTCTTTTGTAAGTTTTCTCTATCAATTTTCAATGAAAAATAGGATGGCGACTCCGCTGGAGACTTCACTCTTCTTCCAACAAGAAGATGATGTCGCTATGTAACGGTTAGAATGCTGAACTCGTTATCGTTAAGAACTTGGTCATCCACTTTGTAGTAGAGTCAGTCTATTCAAATGGAGCATAGCACCTCATAACCTGAGACGTCGATACTCTCATGATGTCGATCAATGGCAAATTCTTAAAGAAGTAATACCCTTAATAGGATTCTTCTCATGATAAGGTTAACATTACACCTCTGATCAAAACTTTTAGATCCAAGATGTTTGGAAGAACGTCAAAGAAAAACTTATTTCTTCAATGGATTATATTACAGTTGACCATTGTCGAGCCGACTGAACATTGGTTATATCATGATGCATAATGTAAACATCAAAAAAGAGACAAAGTGCACAGCTTCAGTTTTAACTTGTTACTCTTCTCTAATTTATCTATCAAAATCTGACGCCTCTGAAGACTAAGGATAAAGGAAAATGTTGACTTTTAAGTCCAACATAAGTCCTCAATAACTCATCACGCTAAGGGAAATAGCATGGATAACCCAACTCAAACAGTAGTTGGTAAAGGCATACCAAACCGTTGATAGCTGAGGGTTTGCTAAAAATTCTAAGGGACTTGGTCCCGTCTTCCCCTCCAGAGTCTCTTACCAATTCCCTCCCACGGAATGATAGGACCACAAAAATACATGTGTCCATTTTCACTGGCGAAATAAGCATAGATTTGTCATGTTAACAGTAAACCTCTAGCAAGTCATTTTTCTCAATCCGTAATAGGGTTTGTCAAGTTAATATTACACCTCTGACAATTTATTATATTGTTCCTCCAAAATCTCTTACCAAATCCCTCCCACGAAATGGTAGGTCCATAAAAAAAATATACATGTAACTATTTCTGGTTAAATAAGCATAAACTTGTCACGTTAACAGTAAACCTCTGACAAGCCATTTTTCTCGATCCCCAATGGAGTCAGTCAAGTTAACATTAAATCTCTGATGACAAAATTTCACTAAATACCCACTCAAAATCTCTCCATTGTTATGTTAACATTACACCTCTAACGGCAAATCTCTCATGCCCTTAGAAAATCAATATTTGTCACGTTAATATTACGTCTCTGATAATTCATTCTATTTTTCACCAAAGTCTCCTACCAATTCCTTCTCACGGAGTGGTAGATTCACAAGCTTAATCACTGCTATGTTAACACTACACCTCTAACAGTGAAAAAGTTTCAATTCTCTCCAGCGAGTATGAACTTTCACTTGTCGCTCCCCTACATGGAGTCACAAGTCTTCAAAATTGTCAAGTTAATACTACACCTCTGACAACCCAAACTTCACTTGCTAATTCTCCTTAATAGAATGATAGGTCCTCAAAATTGCTCATATTGCAAATCAACTCTTGTCATGTTAATATTATACCTCTGATAGATTACTGTTAAGTTTAATATCACACCTCTAACAATGAAAGTTGATGCCAAGTTCAACATTAAACCTCTGACAGTCACTTTTCTCAGGCTTTCATATCGAAGTTGATAACATCACACCTCTAGTATTTAGTTCATTGTTTATTTCAACAATACACCTATGACAATGACTTTCCCTCAAACTTCTATATCGAAGTTGAAATGACTAGTGCTAAATTCAAAATTACACCTCTAGCATTCTCTCTACTGTTAAGTTCAACACTACACCTATGACAGTGGTATTTTCAGTTTTTCTAACGAAACTGAAATTCTTGTGGAGTTAAGTTAATATTACACCTCTAGCTCACATCCTTGTCAAGTTAATATGACTCCTCTGATAAGATTCAATCTAATCTGTTAAGTTAATATCACACATCTGACGGTGAAGAAATGCTTAGATCTCGACAGGTCTAGTCTTACTTGTTATTCTTGTCAATAGAATGGTAGGTCCACTTAAAATCACTGTGAGATTAATATCACACCTTTAACAGTGTTCTCACTAATCTCCAGCTGAGCCTTAATTACGTTAATGCTAAACCTCTGATGAAAACTCAATCACAATCCTCCGCGGAGTAAAAACTTCACTTGTCATTCTCATCCATAGAATGACAAGTCCATAGAAACTATCCAACTCCTGTCAAGTTAACATCACACCTCTGACAGTAACCTTAAATTCCTTAAATAAATTTTTTCTACTTTGAGATGCTAAGTTAAATATCACACCTCTAGCAAATCAAAGGTAATCATTTGTCAGATTATCAATGGAAAAGGGAAGTCAAGGCAAATAAGAAGGCAGGAAAAATTATCACTTTTATTGATATAAAATATGAAAGTGATACAAAGCGCTCTCTTATCTAATAAGATTGTGTGTTTCAACAAAAGAGTACAAAGAAGTCCCTTTTGCTTAGCGAAAGATTGCACTCACTCCTTGAAACATTGAAGATACACAAATCTCGTCCTCTTGACTGTGGCTAGGAACAGTAGATCAACTTTCTCTCCTCTTGAGAACAATGGCATTTCTCAAGGTCAAAATACAAGGGAGTATTCTGATTACACTCGACCAACTGGTGCGAAGGTCTTCACAAGGTCATAACCTTCACTTAATGGGAAGCTCCACCACCAGAAAGGCATCTAATGAGCATGGGTTTTTCGTTGCTGTCACTTCTTTGAACAAGTTTGGTGAAGAGAGGATCCGAGACCTTACTGGTGACGTCCTCTTTCCTGTGACCTTCAAATGCGTCATTCTCATTATGATTAGGAAGGATCCAAGACATTACTAGTGCATCATGTCCAATAATGTCTTGATGTGTATCGACAATCGCGCGGATCTTCCCCGCCCTTGGACAGAAGTTTTGACTTTTCAAGTGCTCGCCAATCGAACAAGCTGGCCGTTTCATGTCCCCTCCAATGGACACAGTAAAGATACTGGAACCCGCACCATCAATATGACCAAGACCTGTAAGAAATAAAAAACCCGAGGGTTAAATTTCTGCAAAAATAGAAAACATGAATCCAAAAGCATAGACATGGGTCTAAAGTTATGAACTCCAGTCGCGAGTCCTATACGCGAATCTCACCACACTCTGCAAAGACAGAAGATATGGATCCGAATGCAAGCCTAATATTGACTTGCATCTGAGGAATGAAACGCGGGGCATATATATGAAAGGCACAGACGCGTGCCTTAAAATTTTACAAGTTATGAGCCTCAGACGCAGGTATTATATGAGAGATCCGCGTCTAAGGCTTCAAAACACGGAGTTCGCCACAGTCGCGTCCAGAGACCTCAAAAGAGCAGACTTAAAATTTTCTAAGTTATGAACTCCAAACGTGAGTCTTGTATACAAAACCCGCGTTTCAAGCCTCAAAATGTGGAGTTCCCCACACTCACGTCTAAAAAACTTGAGACTTAGAAGTCAACAAGCTCATGTTTCATCAATTAACGGATCGCGTTTGCAGAGCATAGACGCATGGATCTCAAGTCGACTGTCTAAACTTCAAGAAAGAGGTTTTCAGAAGTTTCAGGAAGAGATCAAGAGGCAAAGTTCTTCATAAACGGCGATGACAGAGCTTTAAGGAAACAAAGCCTTATCATGGCAAAGGTCATTTCCTACCTAAAGAAAAGTTCTCTGGAGGTTGGAAATCATCCATCAAGACATAGCCATCAAAGTACCTAAAGGAATGCTTTTTCATTTTAAAATCACTTAACTATGATAATCTTTGAAGGAGATTATAAGAAAACATCAAAGCTTTGGGTTCTCTAAAAGTTCTGCAGAGCACATGCCCTTGAAGGAAAACAGTCAAGATGGAGTTCTTCAGAGCACACACCCTCGAAAGAGAATAGTCAAGATGAATGACTGTTAAGAGTCTCATGGCCTATTTATAGGCTCGCTAATAGCCATTAATTAATGGCATAAAAATCATAGCCATTCTTAAAGGCCAATTAATAGCCTTAATTCACTACGCAAATATCAAATCTAGTTTGGGTGAGACATGTGGATTTTTGCTCCGGGAAGTCCCAATGACACGCGTCCCTAACCGTCAACGCTGAATTTGCCTTGAAAGATCCAGCGAGATCTTTGTGGCTCCATAAACAGCATGCGACACTTCAAGGGTCACATTTTGAGATCCGCGTTCCTTTATAAACCAAAGGATGCAAGGCCGCGTCTTAAGTTGGTGTCCTTCTATAAAACTGAGGGTTGCGTCCCCTCCAGCAAATTGAAGAGCCCGAGCCTGCGTTTCTATCAATTCAGGGCTGCGTCCCCTCAACAATTCAGAGCTGCATCCTCCAAGTGAATCAGAGCCGCATCTCTCAACAAATCAGAGCCGCATCTCTCAACAATCCAGAGCCGCGTCTCTTAACAATCCAGAACCGCGTCTTCACCTCAAAGCCTACGTCACTTCAATAAAGCGAGAGCCGCGTCTCCACTTCGAAGATCGCATTTCTTCAATATTCTCTGCTTCGCGTCTTGGCAAACCAAGAGAGCTGCGTCTCTGTTCTCAGTGAGAACTACATCTCTACTTTGAAGCAAGTCACGTTTTGTAACGCTAAGAGCCGCGTTTCTACATCAAGTGAAAGGTTCGTTTTCACTTTGAAGAAAACTCGCACCATGGCAAAATAGCAGAGCAGCTTTCTTCAACAAAAAGAAGTATGTGTCCCCACCTCAAAGTCTGCGTCACTTCAACAAAGTGAGAGCCGTGTCTCCACTTCGATGTTCACATCTCCCCAATGAATGAGAGTCGCGTTTCTACTTCAGACGAGATCCGCGTCTCTAAAGCAACATGACCTTTGCATCTATAAGATCTATGTTCAGTCTTTCTTCTGCAATCAGTTCAACAGCACACTGACAAAAGCAGATGACTATTCCTCCAGTTCAACAGTACACCGACAATCAGCTCAGAGCACCAAGGAGGTCTGGACTGCATATCTTGACACTCACGACGATCGTCTCTGGGGCTTCAAAGAGTTTAACAGTATATCCATGAAGACCAAGATCCAGATAAGATCGAGCTTAAGTTATCTCATAAGATTGTCAGTCTAGTCTTGAGAGCTTGTTGCCAAAAGAAAAGTCCAAAGTGTTTCAAAACCCGTCCCAGTCAACCTCAGAGTTTTGAAAACTTTGGAGGGGTTCTGTAGACTATCTAAAAATCATTGAAGACAAGTCATCAAATGCTGAGTCTATACTTCAGACGCAAGGCTAATCAAAGCCATTCATGCAATGTCAAGATGCAGAGCTTGAAGATTGCATCCCAGCATCACTGTAATGCCAAGACGCAGAGCTCGAAGCCCGCATCTCAACACCACTGCAATGCCAAGACGCAAAGTTTGAAACCCGCATCCCAACATCACCGTAATGTCAAGACGCAGGGCTCGAAGCTCACATATCAGCATCACTACAAAGCTAAGATGCGGGGCTCGAAGCCCGCGTCTCAGCAGAGCTCGACGCCAGCGTCTTAACATTACTACAATACCAAGATGTAGGGCTCGAAGCCCGCATCTAGCAAGGCTTGAGGCCTGCGTCTAGCAGCATCTCAATAGCTAAACGCGGAGCTCAAGCCTGCATTTCAAATACAGAGGAGACCTGCGTCTCAGTTATAACTGCCCTCATTACTAGTCATTTATTCCCACGTAATGAGGGGAGTTAACCCCATTATGGAGGGTTTTTAGGGGACAGTTTTACCCCTAAAATCCCTATAAATAGCTAAAGCCGCTATTGATGAGTCAAAAAATTTTCAGCTAAGGAATCTGATAAAGAGTTAAACTCTTCTACCAACTTACTGAGTTCAAGTTTTACCTAAGTCTCTTTGAGATTTCATTGAATAGGAGCTGTGCTACTCCGTCCCTGATCTAAGGAGAAGATTTTTAGAAGAACTTGACGTTCACCCGATTAACAAAAAACACGATTCACTTTCCACCACTACGCAAAGAACCCAGCCTTAAATAAAAGAGAGATCAAACCATTCTCCTTTCTTTTGTAATCGGATTAGTGATCAGTTGTAATTTTTTTTACAATCAAATAAAGAAGCTTGCACCTTTTAATCTTTTCTGAGGAAACAACCGTCAGCTGAGAGAGTTCCTCAGCAAGGGTGACGTGACCCAATCTATACCACATATCGGTTGCAGAGTATAGGCGCTAAAAAACCCAAAAATGTTACCTAAAGAACTGTCAATCACTGTATGACCCGGGAAAGGAGAGGACAAGAATTTGCGGTAAAAGTTTTCCTTGAATCAAATGAAAAGGATTACAACAAAAACTGTTCCTTCCGGTTACAAGGGAGGGAGAATATTGAATCTTGAATTCCCCCTTTGTTTAAGGCTGGGTTCTTCGTGTGGCGGTGGAGAGTGAATCTTGCTCTCCGTTGACCAGATGACCGTCCTTCTGGGATCTCCTCTTCGGCCGGTAGAAAGAGTAACTCAGCTCTATCTACCAAAACTCTCAAAGAGAAGGTAGGCGAAAGCTAGCTCGTACGCAACGAACTTGCTGAAGAGTTGATCTGCTTCTTTTCTCTCTGTGTCGCCCCCTTGTTGCCGATTGCCAAAAGTCCGACCTCTTCTTCATAGCGACGGGGCTATTTATAGAGGTCTTAGGGGGTGAACGTGCCCCCTAAAAGTGCTCCACGATGAGGGGCCACTTCCCGCTACTTGTGCGGTGACTGGCCCCGTAATCCGAGTGGTTACAACTGAGGCGTGGGTCTAGCAAACACGCCTTGATGCTGAGACGCGGGGGTCGAGCCAACGCGCCTTGATGCTGAGACGCGGGTGATAGTGCCAACGCGCCTTGACGCTGAGACGCAGGTGATAGTGCCAACGCGCCTTGACGCTGAGACGCGGGTGATAGTCCCTCGCGTCTAGAGCTTGAAACTTTGCTTTTCAATGGCTTGTCCTCTAGTAACTTTTGGACAGCCTACAGAACCCCCTCCAAAGTTTTCGATATTCCGCAGTTAACTGGGACGGATTTCGAAATACTTTGGATTTTAGCCATATTTGCTTTCATGACTGGACTGTTAGTGCTTCGGGTTTGATGTTATCTGGAATTGGTCTTCGTGAGTGTACTGTTTGAACTCCTTGAAGCAACCAGAGTTGATCATGTTGAGTGTCTAGATGCACAGTCTAAACCTCCCCGATTGCTTTTAGTCTGTCACGAGTGTGCTTTAAGCCAGGAGTGGTTAGCCGTCTGCTTGCGTCAGTGTACTGTTGAACTGATTTTGCAGAAGCAGGAGGCCGAACGCAGGTTCTTTTCAAAAAGCCGAGATGGTACTGCTTTAAAGACACGTTTTCTGTAGGGTGCGTCCTTTGGCAATGGAGACGCGCCCGATCTTCCATGAGGCAGACGCGATATTGGGCCTGCTGGGTAGGACGCGGACTTATGAAAGACGCGACTCTAATAAAGACGCAATTTTCTGAGCGCAACGCGACTTTCTGGGTGCATTTATGGTGATGCTGACGGGGCATGTCCATCGGAGAGGTGCGTCCTTGGGTGCGAATCTGTGTCGTGTCATGATTACGCCGCCAGCTAGCCTGGGGAACCGGCAGGATTTCACCTTTTGGCGTGCGGATTTCCTGGTTCATTAACTGAACCGCGCCACGTGTCAAATGATGACTCGCCGCGGAGCCGTGGCGCATGATCTTCTCTGTTCAAAAAAAATGATTTGGTTCCACGCGTTAAGCGGTGACTCGCTGCAGCGTCTATCAGGCCACACGCCGCGTATCTTTGCGTCTTATCGGGCCACACGCCGCGTATCTTCGCGAATCCTTGTGCCTATAAATAGCCACAGTTGGAGAGATACCTCTTCTTCTCCGAACGCACTTGCTCAAGAAAGAGAGTTCTCTTCTTCCTCTGTTAAACTGTTCATCTCCATTATTGAACTTTTGAACTATTCATCTTCTTTACTGGACTTTTAGATGGCACCCAAGACCAAGCCAACCGCATCTTCTTCACGGGCGACCGCCACCGAGGCCCAGAGGGGTGCTTCTTCTGCGCAGGACGCTGCTCTCCCAGGTATAATGCCTTTTAGGCGTGGATTTCGCCATTAATGGAAGCCCATAGAACCCTAAGAATTTTTAACACAAGATATAACTCGTGTTTGATTCTCAGACGCGGTCTCAGACGTAGTCTTTGAGTTGATAACCGTGGCGCGGGTTTGGACCCTCGCGCCATTGGGTCCTGCGCTTCAGATTCTTCACTTAGAATATTTCTAATTGTGAAGAGTTCAGACGCGGACTTGGTTTACAGAACGCGGATTTCATCCTTGCGTTCTGTTTCATCAGCTGTTGATTTTGATGAATCTGGCACCCGATTCCAAGCACTTAGACATCTGGGGATGTGAAAGGAAGGGAGTTACCCTCCTTAACTTCTGGCGATTATGGTGATGGAAGGGTTAAGGTGGATAACTCCCTTCTTTTCGCACCCCAGAAGTGACATCAAGGAGAATGTGGTGGAGACACGGATCCTGCAGGTCTGGACGCGGATTTGATAATTCCTGCGTCCAGTATCTCTTCTGCGTTTGGACGCGGTTTTGCAGGTCTGGACGCGGATTTGATAATTCCTGCGTCCAGTATCTCTTCCGCGTTTGGACGCGATTTTGCAGGTCTGGACGCGGATTTGATAATTCCTGCGTCCAGTATCTCTTCCGCGTTTGGGTTATGAACACTTAGCATATAGAGTATCTAACTAAGTGTCTTTTCCTTTTGCAGTGCCCCATCCTTCTGCCTCACTCGCCAAGACGCGCCACTTTGGACATGTGGGTGGTGCTGACCGGGACTTGACCTTTGTGCTATGAAGGACTGTCCCTGTGACTGCTGACCAGTCGCCGGATCGCAGGGAGAAGCTCTCTAATATTGACATGAGAACTCTTCGGGTACTTATGACCGATGCAGCATTCACAACGGATGCTCACGTCAAGCTGGAGAAGCCTGCCTTCTTCTTCGGAGATCGTATCAACGATGGCGGCTATCGTGTGTATGACGGAACTTATAAATGGCTCCGTCAGATAAAGGGTGGAAGGTTCTTTCTTCCGGACATGGAGAGGATGTTCCGCTGTCCTACTTCAGCACATGTCCGTCCCTCGGAAGATGGAATGGGACATTTCTCGATATGTCCCCGAGATTACCCTCGGCGATTTGGGTTCCCATAAAGTGCATCGTCATGATAGCCATGACAGGTCGGTTCTCGGCCTATTCCCTGGGTCGCGCAAGTCTGAGGTTCCGGCGGGAGAGATACCACAACTTGGCACTACCTTCCTCAACGCGTTCATGGAAGCGGAGGGTGATTATCCGGTCGGGTTCCGTGCGCCTGGGTGGGTCCATTCCACGGAGAACTACTGGTGGGGCAGAATGGTAGGTTTCGTCCTCACCGACCTTGGGGATCTGCTAAAGCACGTGGGACTGTACGTGGCGGTCAGGGCCGTACAGTAGGGTATCCCACCAGGCTCTCATAACTTTTTCGGGATCCTGGAGCGCTACAATCCGCTGACGGGGACATTCTTTACCCCGGTTGGAGAGATGGGCCTTGCACTGCACGAACTGCATGAGGTCTCGGGGCTAGCAACAGGGGACATCCCGTATGAGGAATATGTCCCGACCACTGAGGAGCTCCACCACTTGAAGAAAGAGTTTCCTCGGGTGTACGAGACTTACTGGGAAGTGATGTGTCACTTCCACATTTGTGGTCAGATAACCAACTGGCGGTCGCAGGGAGTCAAGCAACTGTCTTGGGCCAGTTACTTATTTAATGGTATCGATAGTAAAGACACTCCGATAACCCGACTGGTTCCCAGTTCTGACAGGGAGATTGAAGACAGGATCGACCAGGCTTCTGAAGGCTTCTACACCACGGTCTCGAACGAGGACGGTTTCGACCCTGACCTGGTCTTTGAAAGCTTCTACCATCAAGCCCGGACCCCTATCTCCGATAGGGCACTGTTGGCAGGCTTCTTGATGCTGTGGCTGAAGCGTTGTGTGGTGCCCACGCTGCCACATGAAGTTATTGTTGCTAACGTGGTGTACCCGGCGGTGCTCCTGGCTCATAGCAACCCTATAGCCCTTCTCCCGGCCATGGTGTCTGGCATTCAGAGCGGGTTGCGGGCGCTAAACAAGAGTTTCTGCGAGGCACCGAAAACTGCCGACTCCCACGGCAAGCCGTATGTCGACTCAGAGGGGAATCCGACGGTGAAGCGTCCTAACCCTCGGATCGAGCTGCCTTATACGTACCTTCTGGCTTGGTACGTGATGCACTGCCCTTCTTTGATGACGGCGGTGTGTTGGAAGGAGAGTTCCGTCCCTTTTGTACAGCGGTTGGAGGATTCGAGGTGGAGTGACGTTTATATATATTACGTCCGGAAGCGACTTTCAGATCCCGCGAATTACCAGATCAATCGCTGCTTCCCCGAGATCCCTGGTGCATCCTCCGGGGATCAATGTACTGATTCCGCGGGCTCAGATGGCTTCACGAGGTTGTCCGCGGGAGCCTTTGGTGGTTGATTAATATCCGGCCCGGATATGTGCTTTTCCGGCAAGGGACTTCATGCACCATCGAGCCGTACATGCCGAATCGTTTCTCTCGACAGTTCGGCTACGATCAACTGTACGTCGGGAATCCCAATGCTCAACTCGCCTTCGAAGGGAACTTGTTCGAAGGTGCTCGGGCTTGGTACTACAGTGTGGCCGGAGGGACGGGAGCAATTTTCCGTCTACCTATCGAGGGGTCCAGGTGCCGTATGAGCTTCAGCTTCTGCACTTGGTACTCTTAGGTTAACCAGTCACCGGACTTTGTTCCAGCGTCTTCATGTATCGAGAGCATCAATGCAAATCTCGAGGCAAGGTCAGAGTCTGGTAAACCCTCGAAACTCACCGACCAGTTCCTGAAGGCTCGGAAGGAGGTCGGGAGAAGATCGGGAAGGGAGCCACGAGCAGTAAGGGCGGAGCCGCGGCCAACAAGGGAGGAGCCGCAAGCAGCAAGGGCGAAGCCACGAGCGGGAAAGACTCGACAGGCGGTAAGTAAGCGTCGTCAGCGCTCTGCTTCAACTGCTGAACCTGCTCCCAAGAAGGTTCGGAGAGACTTGACAACCGAAGTCTCCCAATCCGAAGACATCCCTGCTGTCGTTGAGGTACCGAGGGAAGAAGACATAGCTGAAGAGGATATTCCTTTAGTCCGTGCCCCTAGGTCGAGTAGCAGAGACCGTAGGTCTGTGGAGGAAGGGGAGCTCGTTGACAGAGCCATCTCCGCTGATGAGGATGAGCAGCTAGAGGTTGACATCATGAGTGGAGGAGATGTCGATATTCCGGGGATTTCAGTTCGACCCGGGTCTTTACTTGCTCATGAAGGGAGAGATAAGGTACAGCAACCTGGGTCGCCTTGTGTCTTCATTACCAGTCCTCGGGCAGTTGACCCCAGTCCTACCACTGGGGTAATTGGTGGCAAGGCTCCGGCTGCAGAAGTCTCGCGCGAGGCGCTATCGTCTTCCTCACTCTCAGGGGAAAGCGAGTTTGAAGACGAGGTTGACTACGGTGATGAACCCGCTTTTCCTGATCCGAGAAAGTTCTCCCATATCTCGGAGGAAGAAATATACGGGGGTGAGCCATCAACGGTATCACAGCCGGCGATTGTTCCCGCGGGAGGTACTCTTTTTACCTTTTGACCTAATTTCCCTTTTTAATTTTGAAGAGGAGGCTTTAACATTCTCCCTTTTATGTTGCAGGATTGGCTGAGAATGTCGAGGCTGCACCCTCCTCGCAGATCGAGGAGATGGTACAAGAGTTGACCCAGCCAGAAGGGGTTACGGCTTTGGTTGCCGAGATAACTCCAGAGGGGGCAACTACTGATGCCGGGGAGGCTTCTCCTTTGCCGGAAGAGGAGGCAACCCCTAAGGCCGGGGAAGAACCCACTCTGCCGGGTGAAGGGGTTACTATTGAAGCCAGGGAGACTTTCACTCCGCAGGATTTGCCCAAGGATTCGGCGTCTCTGGACCTCCCAGATGGTAAGGAAGTCCTGATATCTTAAATGTTTCGCTTTTCTCCTTTGTGGCTAATGTCGCAATAATTTGCAGAGGGAACTGAGGGGGCTCAGGTGGAGAGTCCGGCAGTCGGTACTCTTCCAAGAGGCCACACAACTCAGGTCTCGGCTGAAGCTTCTGAAGGGGTTGCGCTTACTGCCCCATCATTAGCTGTGGGGGTTCCTGCAGAGATGACGCCTCCGGAAGCGCCAGTGGCCAGTCTCGCTCTTGATGTATCGACGGTCAGCACGACTCTCGTGCAAAAAGAGCCGGCTTGCGCCCCTTTCCTCATGATAGAAAGGGGGTCGGGGAGTACCTCTGGTGATGATACAATGGATTTCCTGACACGCAAGACGGTGCAGCAGTTCCTTGACGCGATGCGATCGTGCATCGATTTTATCCTGTCTGGGCGTAGCTCTTTTGACTTTGCCCGGACGTTTCTTGGAAACATGGTCGGGAACATCGAATTAACTGGAGGCTCCTCGCTTGCCCATTCGTGTATGCTGTTGGTGGAGCGATTGGGAAGTGACTTGAAAGAGCTGAAGTCTTTGGACAATACTAGCTCTTCTCAAGAAGCCCAGGTCATCTTGACTAGGCTCCTAGCCAACCAGGAACGAGAGCGACAGGAGGTGGAAGCACAAGTTGCTGAAGAGGTTCGCAATCTCGAGCGTTCCCAAGCTGAATGTCAGAAACTGGCTGACGATTCAATGGAATCCGAGTTCATCCGGCAAAACGCAGAGCTCGCCATTACCAATGCTCGGTCTGCCATCGCTAAAGCAGAAGCCATGATCGCGGATAACGAGAGGACGCTTGCCACCATCCGGAAGAGGCTGGAGGAGCAACAAGCTGCGAAGGCTCGAGCTGAAGAAAGCCAGACCATTCATTCCTCCAGGTTGGAATCTCTGCGAGCACAGCAGGCTGCAAAACCCTTTTTATCTGAAGAGGAGCTGCGGGTCCAAGCCATGATGGAGGCTGAGAAGGCACGTCAACACGAGATGCATCGCCTCAGGGAGCGAATCCGTTCTTTGCCGGATCAAGACTTTTAGCCTTTTCTCCTTCTTCCCTCCCTTTTTTTGTAAAGAAGAGGACACTCTATTAGAGTGTTTGTATCCACTTTTACTATCTTCGATATAATAAAAGTTTCTTTTGACATTTTTGTTCCATCTTCTTTATTTAGCTGTGGATGAATTCAACTCCCTGATCACTGGCTGTGAATACTGAACTTAGGTAAGACCAAGTTCTTTCAAATGAGACGCGGCGTCGAGCTTGATGAGACGCGGCATTGATCCATAGAGTGAGACGCGGTCATCCGTCCATAGGAGCTTAGATAAAACTAAGTCCTTTTGATGAGACGCGGCGTCGAGCTTGATGAGACACGACATTGATCCATAGAGTGAGACGCGGTCATCCGTCCATAGGAGCTTAGATAAAACTAAGTCCTTTTGATGAGACGCGGCGTCAATCACAGGGTGAGACGCGGTCATCATTCCATAGGAACTTAGATTTCACTAAGTCCTTTTTGATGAGACGCAGCGTCAATCATAGAGTGAGACGCGAACTTGTCCTGCTGAGAAAGACGCAGATAGAGCAGACGCGAGGGACGCAGCATTGTTTGCTGAAGGGACGCGACCTTGAGTCACATGGACGCGCCTTCCAATTTGAGAACGGTGACGCGGACTCTTGGACGCGGCTTTCCCATCTGCGTTAGATGCAGCCTGACTTTGACCGTCAAGTCTTTACTGACGATTGGACGTCAAGTCTTCACTAACGATTGGGAAACGGGTCATCCGTTGTTTTCCAAGGCAGTTGTCCACGCGTCGATTTTTCATTGGACTGAAGGCATTAATGCCTTTTAATGCGAAACCGGCGCTGGCGGTTGGAGACCAGTGTCTGCGACGGTTCCCAAAGCGACGCTCCACGCGTCAGTCTCTCATAGGACCTTGGCAGTCGTTCCGATTAGCGCACCATTAATGACTTTTATTAGGGTCTGCCTATAAATAGGGCTGACCCTCTTCCTCTTTAACAATCCAGACCTTGGACTGTTCTTCCTTTGGTTTGCTCTGAGAAGTCTCGCTTCCTTCAAAGTCTCTAAAAGAGATCCTGTGCTCATGGATGAAGATGGCTCTGTGGATGAAGATGACCCAGGGCTTTTATACTCCTGTTTGGTCTCTTCAAGAAAAAGCGTCTCTTGGATGATCTTGCTCGTCCGCGTACTGACGCAGAGAGTTAAACTCTTGACAGAGGCTTCTGCCGGTATGCTGTCCCGACCTGCCGTGATGTTTCTAGTCCACCCAAATTTGCATTTTGGCATTATCATCTGGAATTTTCTCATGAAGTCTGAGTTGGTGCATTCCTTCTGGAATTTGCGCCGCCAACTTCCTCTCTGAACGCGAGTGCTGAAATCCTTGGCGCTTGGCGCGGGCTTTGTTCATTAAGCTCGCGTTTTAAGGCCATTGACTTGAACGAATTCCAAATTGGGCTGAAATTTTCAGACCCGAATCTTGCAACTCTTGTTTATTCAACAGGGAGATGGCAATTTTCGGCGTCTGAAGTTTCTCGCGTCTTATGCTTTTAGACGCGGACATAAGATGAGGCTGCGTTTGAATCCTGTGTGTCCCATAGTTCTGATTCGCGTCTGTCTCTGTCATCGCGGGGATTTGGTTTGCTGCGCGGATCATTCCTGCGTCTGCAATCTTTGTCAACTTGCTGCGCGGATCATTCCCGCGTTTGTAGTCGTTGGCAATAGCCGCGTCTGCCACTTAGTTTTCTTTTACCGAAGTACACTAAGTTGCAGATTTTTAACTCCTCTGTTTATTCCCTGCAGGTAGGCTTGATTGTTCTTTTTCAGGTTCGCTGGGCCCCTGGAAGAATATTTCTGCCGGCGGACTTGCTCGATATTTGTCCACAAGGGAATATATTATGGTCCTCGTCGTCCACAAGGGAATATATTATGTCCCTGACGAGGAATCGACTCTCGCCAAGGTCTCTTCAGATCTCCTGCACCAATCATATCTGATGGCAAGAGATGGTCAGGGTAAATATGACGGCGAGGAGGTTCCGGCGGTTGTGGTGGCGGATAGGATCCTCTTCCTCTCCCACTCCAGAAGTCACATCAAGGACAGTCCATGTCCGTTGGATGGCCTGCTGGGGAAAGAGATGTTTATGAATGAAGGGTTGCAGGACTTTCTGCTGCCACCGGACCTCAAGAACACCATTGCTCTTAGCTTAGTCAGCTAGGGCGCTTTCGATGTTACATCATGCATCGTGGTGTAACCAGCTTCTATTGTAGCCACAAAACATCGCGCGCTTGGAATCAAACGCGGCTTATAAGGAGTGAGTGCAACCTCTGAGAGAGAGAGGGACTTCTTTGTACTCCTTAATTGTAACACTCAATCTTATTGTATAAGAGAGCGTTTTGTATCACTTTCATATGTTTGGAAATAAATAAAAGTGATACTTTTCTTTTTGCCTCTTTCATTGTCTTGAACTTTTTGTCTTAGACTCGTAGAAGCAAAGAATCTTTGACTTTGTTAAAATTATGATGGTAACTTTAATAAGTCAAATTTTGTAGGGAAAGATCCTATTTCAGGAACTCTCACAATACTGTCAGAGGTGTAATATTAACTTGACAGAGATGAAATTTTGATGAACCTGCCACTTTATAAGAGAAAGTGACAAGTATAATTGGTACCCCCAGGGAGGGTGAACTTTTATCAAGTGTTTGGGATTAACTTGATTGAGCTCAACTGGGGATTTGAAGGAAACACTGTTGATGGTGTAGTATTAACCTAATAATATTTTTAGGTAGACTTGTTATTCTGTTGAAGAGAATAACAAGTGGGACTAGACTCGTGGGGAATCTAGGAAAGTTTGTTACCGTCAGAGGTGTGATATTAACTTAACGGGTTGAAAGTGGTCTTGTCAGAAGTGTAATGTTAACTTGACAAGGATGTGAGTCAGAGGTGTGATATTAACTTAACTCAGAAGTGTCACTTCATAGGTGTAATGTTTAACTTGGCAGTGAGAGTAATGCTAGAGGTGTAATGTTGAACTTAGCATTGATCATCTCGGCTTGGATAAGGGAGTCGAGGAAAAGGTCAAAGCCATAGGTGTATTGTTGAACTTAGCAATGACTTGGATGCTAGAGGTATGGTGTTAACTTAGCATCATCCATTTCAGCTTCGATATAGAAGTCTGAAGAAAAGTGACTGTCAGAGGTGTAATATTAAACCTGGCAGAAACTTGATTACTGTTTAGAGGTGTGGTGTTAAACTTTAACAGCAATTTGTCAGAGGTGTGATGTTAACTTGACAAAGATTGCCTCATAATAAGAGCAATTTTGAGGACCTGTCATTCTATTGGTGAGAATTGACAAGTGAAAATTTGAAGTGCCAGAGGTGTAGTGTTAACTTGGCAAATTTGAAAATTTGGTACTCCGTGTAGAGTTGACAAACCAAAATTTGTACTCGACAAGGAATATTGAAAAGTTTCCATTACCAGAGGTATAGTGTTAACTTAGTAATGGTTGTATTTGTAGACCTACCATTCTGTGGATGAGAATTGGTAGGGGATTTTGGAGGAAGGAGTGGAGCCACGTCCACTTAGGATTTTTAGCAAACCCTCAGCTGTCAACGGGTTTGAGGTGTCTTTACCAACTACCGTTTGAGTCGGGCTAGCCATGCTATTCCCCTCAGCATGATGAGTTGTCGAAGACTTATGTTGGGCTTAGAAGCCAACATTTTCCTCTATCCTTAGCCGTCGGAGGCGTTGGATATCAATGAAGAAGCTCTTCTTGCTTTGATCAGAGGTGTACTTTTAACTTGATCAGCGGAAGAATACCATCTAAGGATAGTATTTCTTCAGGAACCTGCCATTGATCGGCATCATGAGTGTATCGCCATTTGATGTTATGAGGCGATATGATCCATTTGAGTAGACTGACTCTACTACAAATGGTCCTTCCCACTTGGGCTGAAATTTGCCTTTGTCTTGTGCGTCACCACCATGGGTCTTCTGACGGCTAAGACAAGGTCGCCTTTCTTGAAAGTTCGCACTTTAACTTTCTTATTGAAGGCTCTGGTAATTCGAGCCTGTAGAGCTCAATTTGCTGTTGGGCCTGCAAACGCTTATCGTCTAAGGCTTCCAATTCTTGGAGTCGCTGTCGATGCTTCTCCTCTGTTGTCATCTCCGCTGTCAAGGCGACACGTAGAGATGGAATTTGAATTCCAGTGGGAGCACGGCTTCACACCCGTATACCAAAGAAAATGGCGTAGCCTTAGTTGGGGTTCGCACAGTTGTGCGGTAAGCCCATAAGCATTCACCCAACTTGTCGTCCCAGTCTCGTTGACTTTTCGAGACGAACTTTTTGAGAAGCTTGCCAATAGTCTTGTTGAAAGCTTCTGCGAGGCCATTAGCGGCAGGATAGTATGCCGTTGAGGACACACTCTGGATTCTGAACTTGGCACAGAATCTCTGAAAAGCCTGGCTGATGAATTAGGGTCCATTATCATGGACAATTCGCCGAGGTACGCCGAAACAGTAAATAACGTGATGTTTCACGAACTTGATCACGTTCGACGACTTGACCTCCTTCAAAGGAACAGCTTCGGCCCATTTGGAGAAGTAATCGGTTATTGCCAAAATAAACCGATTTCCTTCTGATGATGGGGGCTGATAGGGCCAACCACGTCCATGCCCCCACATTTCAAATGGCCAGGTAGAGGCCGTAGAGTGGAGGTAGCCTGGTGCTTGATGGATGAAATCGCCATGCACTTGGCAGGCGTGACATCTCTTGGCATAAGTGACGGCATCGGCAATCATCTTGGGCCAGTAGTAACCCAATCTTTGGAGTCGATGTGCCAATTTTGGGCCAGGTTGATGGGCTCCACACATACCGTCGTGGGCCTCTCTCAATACCTCTTGGGCTTCTTTTGGTGAGAGGCACCGGAGTAATATACAGTCATGCGATCGACGATACAATGTTCGCGTAATCGCATTATAATAGAATTTGGGGGCTTTCCTTCGAATGGCAGCCGCCTCTCTGGTGTCTTCAGGCAGAATGCCGTATAAGACGTAGTCGATATAAGGGAATCGCCAGTCTCTAGGCTCTGGACCGGTTGATGCTTCAAGTGCTTCTTCGCGGTGACGACCTCCCGTTGACTCCTGATAGCCCTCGAGAGCATTTCTCGGGCAATATAGGTCATGGCTGTAGACGAATATCTTCTCCATTGCTCCCGCTGGAAGAGCTAAGGAGGCAGCCAGGGATGCGAGTGCATCTGCGTGCGCATTTTGTCTGCGCGGTACATGGTCGATGTAGAAGCTTGTAAATCCTTCGGCCATGCGGATAGTCGCGTTGTAATAGGGTATTAAGTCTTCATGTCTGACTTCGTACTCCCCGCGGACTTAGCTGACGATGAGCTTGGAGTCGCCGTATGCCTCGAGATTTTTAACGCCAATCTCATCGGCGAATTGCATCCCAATCAAAAGAGCGTTGTACTCCGCTACATTGTTGGAGCAAGGCTCGGTTAACGAGACAGCTCGAGGAATCACATAGTTCTGTGGGGAAATGAGTACTACTCCTACCCCTGCTACTATGTGTCCCTTCGGGCTTGTTCTTGATGCACCGTCGAAGAAAAGTTGCCATACTTGACTTTCGAATGACGTCTGAGTCAGACAGACTTCGGCGACCTCGTCTGGGAGATCCTCGTAGAGTTTGATTGCCCTCGGATCTGGGTGTTCAGCTAAGAAGTCCGCCACCGCTTGTCCTTTAATAGCCTTTTGTGGCAGAAAATGCATCTCATATTGGGAGAGCAATATGGCCCATTTTGCCAGTCGGCCATTTAGCGATGAAGGTTTAGTCATAAGTAACCTCAGGGGGTTGACTTTTGATATGACGTTTATAGTTTGGCCTACCAGATAGTGTCGCATTTTCTGGATAGCGAACACCAGTGCCAAACATTCCTTCTCGATCGGGTTATACCGATGTTCGGCTCCGATCATTGTTCTACTTAGATAGTAGATTGCTTGCTCTCGTCCTTGGTCGTCATTCTGAGCTAGTAGAGCTCCCAAAGAATGATCCATCGCTCGAACGTACACCAGGAAAGGCTTTCCAGATACCGGAGCTGCAAGGACTGGTGGTTGGGTGAGATAGTGTTTAATCTCCTCGAATGCTTGTTGGCAAGCGTCATCCCAGATGAATGAGACACCCTTCTTCATCAGCTTAGCGAAGGGTTGGCATCTTCCGGGAAGGTTTGAGATGAACCTGCGGATGTACGCCAATCGTCCTTGTAATCCCCTGAGCTCCTTGAGGCTTCTCGGGGGTTGCATCTCCTGGATAGCGCGGATCTTTTCTGGGTCCAAATGGATTCCGGTGGAGGTTACAACAAATCCTAAGAATTTGCCACTGGCCACCCCCAGGAAGGACTTTGTGGGATTCATCTTCAATTGATGAGCCCGCATGATGTCAAAGACCACCTTCAGGTCCGCTATGTGATCACCTTTAGTGCGGCTTTTTACCGCGATGTCATCAACATAACATTTCACCGTTTTGCGTATTTGCTGATGGAAAATGGCATTCATAGTCCTTTGATATGTTGCCCCTGCATTCTTTAGTCCGAAGGGCATGACGGTGTAGCAATACACTCCTAGGGTGTCCTGAAGGAGGTGTGCTTTTCGTCGTCAGGATACATCTTGATTTGATTGTATCCTGAGAAACCGTCCATGAAGGACATTCGTTCGAATCCACAAGTATTGTCAATCATGACATCTGTGATCGGCAATGGGAATTCGTCCTTGGGGCAGGCCTCGTTTAGGTCACGGAAGTCGATGCAGATCGGATCTTCCCGTTCTTCTTGGAGACGGGGACGATGTTGGCTACCCAGTCGGGATGCTGTTCTTCCCTGATGAAGCCAGAATCAATAAGTTTTCTGACTTCTGATTGAATTGCCTCCATTATTTCTGGGCGAAACCGTCGCTGCTGTTGTTTGACAGGCTTTACGTCTGGATTGATGTTGAGGCGGTGCATGGCCACTTGAGGATCAAGTCCTGGCATGTCCTCATAATTCCAGGCGAAGACGTCTATATACTCTTGTACAAGAGATATTAGATCCCTCTTCTCTGAAGGTGACAGGCCGTCACTTATGAAGATGGGCTTAGGGTTAGCCTCATCTCCTAGGTTGATCTGAACAACCTTGTCTTCTGTGGGTGGCTCACGCTGTTCAAAGCGGGTATCCCAAAGAGCATTTAAATGTTTGATCCAAGGATCTGTATCGGATTGGATCATTTCTTCATTTCCATCTTCCAAGTGGCTTGTCGAAACCATGTTCACTGAAAGTTCCTTGAAGATGTTGCCGACACTGACATCTGACTCCCAAGATGATGTGTCTGAAGAGTAATCGTTGCTCGACGATTCTTGAGAATCGGAGGCTGATGGGACCGGAGTTGATACATAGCCCAACCCCGGCGTGTCCGATGATAATAATCGGGGGCCTTCCCTTTCGGCACAAAGGATCGAAGTAGCGTTCTCCTTCCTTTGCCGAAGTTCAACCCGGGTCTGTTGGTTAGATCGTACCCCATGCATTTCATCATTTTGAGCGCTTTTGGTTCATAATGACTGAGCTGAGGGGATTCCTCTTCACTTTCTGAGTCTTCGCGGGGCATTGGCTCAGACGAGATTCTCCCAAAAAGAATTGGTTTTTGGCCTTTTCGTCTGGCTGGAACCATGAATATAGATTCTTGCGCATTACCATTGTCTCGGTATGTCTCAAAGGACGACTTCACTGGTACATGCAACGATGTCAAAGCATCTACTGCCGACCAGGGCTCGTCATCTATATCAGTGCTAGTGTCTGACGGTATTGAATCAGAAGCACACACAGGGAAATACGCAAAATCTAAATCTTCATTAATATACCAACCGCCTACATCATCGGTGGTATTATCGACATTGGGCTTATTAGTGCCTGTTACAAGTGGTTCTAACTCCCACAGGCACTCTTCTTTCTCGGGCTCAGTGTCAGCCTCATTACCAGAGTCTGGCTCCTCTGGTTGTGGGGCTTCATCCGTCTCCACCGGATCTTGGTACAGCAAAGAGTCGGTGAAATAATTCTCGACCCCTTTGAACGGATACCTTTCGGCGATCAACGTCTGCACCTCTCCACTCCCGTCAATGTATTTCATGACTTGGTGGAGAGTGGAGAGAACGATGGAGTTGCGGTGAATCCACGGTCGTCCCAGCAATAGATTGTAGGAAGTGTCGGCGTCAATGATGTAGCACGTCACTTCCGACTTGAGGCTTCCAATCTGACACTTGAGCTTGATCTTCCCCATCGGATGGGTCTGGTTGGCATTGAACCCATAGATAGTCGTCTGGGTAGAGCTCAAACGATGGGTAGGAATGCCGAGATGTTGCATGACCCGGCGAGGCATGATGATCAACGCGGACCCTGGATCTACCTGGATGCGGTTCACCTCAGACGATCCGATATACCCTGTGAAGTACAGGGGTCGATCATGCTTCCCTTTCACCTGCATATCATCTGCCGTGAAGGTGATGCAGGGGGCATTCTGGGAGGTGTGGAGGCAATCCTCTACATCTTCCTCCTTCGGCACCTGGGTCATAAAGACCTCAGCATTTGCCAGGGCTTCTTGCAGAGCTTCCCTGGTAGACTTTGATAGTCTAAGAAGTTCATACAAGGTAATGCATGCCGGAATGTTGGCCAACTGAGCCAGGACATCAAAGCGGTAAGGTGCCGTAGATCCTTCCACGATGCCCTTTTGAAGGGCTCGATAAAATCGAGTCTCCTTCTGCTTCTCCACATGTGGCTTTGTGGAGGGCCTGACTGGCTCCGCAGTTGGTTGTGGAGGGGCTACTGCCGTCTCGCCGTACTGTTTCAAGTACGCCTGTCCTGAACGGGTTCCCGTCGTTGGTTGGTTGGGCTCTGCGGCCAAGACTATCGTTTCCTCCTCTGAGTCGGTCAGTGAAGGGATATCAGTCTCCGCTTCTCGGGAAGAGGCGCATACCACGTTGCAAGATGAGGCTTTTGCCTTGCCTTTGGATTTCCTGTTGGTCACAGTAGTCCATTGCCGTGTATCGACAAGGTCAGGGTGGACCCACATGATTTCCCCTTGAGGTGTAGGGACGGGTACCAAGCCTTTCTCTTGCTGCTGGTGAGGGTCTGTGTTGACTATTCGCAGTTCTCCTCTTGGAATAGGGACCACCCCCGCAGGCGTTGGGGGTTGTCTTCCGAACTGGAGAGCTGACGTCACATTGGCCGTCACCTTCTTCTGCTCTGGTCGGAGCTTTAACACTTCCGCGTCAATCAGAGCTTGAAGGACATCCTTGAAGACGTAGCAGCTTTTGGTAGGGTGTCCCAACATTCTGTGGTATAGACAGTAGTTGGGATTGTCGGTCTTGCCGACTTCCTCGGGGCGCCTAGCTTCAGGGAGCTTCAGTCGGTTGCTCTTGTTGAGTAGTTTAAAGAGCGAATCGACATGTTCCTCCTTGAAGGAATATTGTTTGTTGGCGCGTGGCTGGCTTGAAGAGCCACTCGCCTTGCCTGTTTGAGGTTTGGCGGGAGATTTGGTCTCCGTGGCCAAATTATCCTTCCGCTTTGTTTGGAGGGATGTGTCCGGCGCACGCCTTGTCGACCTTTCCGGTCTAGGCTTACCTTCCTCCGCTCTGACGCGGGCGACAATCTCCTCAGCCTGTTCACCTTGTTGGACTAATTGTTTCCAGGTGCGACTTTCAGCAACTCCTATTTGAGCAAGGAGTGAGGTTTGGAGATTGTGGCGGCATGTTTCCACCAGGGTGGCCTGGGTCATACCGCTTGGACACCGGAGTGCCATGTTCCGAAATCTTTCCACGAAAGATTTGACGGACTCCCCTTTCCGCTGTTTGGTAGCCAAAAGGGTGGGCATCATGACTTCAGAGTCATCTTCGAAGAAGCGTGTTAAGAACAGCTTCTCCAGATCGCCCCAGTTCTTGATAGAACCTTCTGGGAGCTTCATAAACCATTCAAAGGCCAACCCTTTCAGGGTGCCAATGAACAGACGCGCAGAATAGCATCATTGTCTACTACATTCCCGGTTTGGGATTTGAAGTAGTAGATGTGCTGGTTGGGTGACCCCTTCCCGTCGAATGCTTGGAGGGTTGGAGCCTTGAACTTAGGAGGGTATGGAACTAAGTCCCACTCAGCCGGATAGGGCCGGACCACTCCCTCTTCTTGGAGGCCTTTACGGTTGGTAAGGGCCCCGAGGCGCTGCTCCAGTTGACTCATTCTTTTAGCATGAGCCTTTTCTGGGTCTTACGACGAAGATTTGGACGAATTCGAAGTAGATCGCCGCGCCTCTTCAGAAGGTTCGGAAGATGAGCTTTCTCCCTTTCTCCCTTTGCCCTTCGACCTCCTAGGAGGAGATCTCCTCCTGTCTTCAAGCAACTGCGCAAGCGCCTGCTTGATGGAGTCGATAGATGCCTGTTGAGAAAGGATCATATCCATTTGCGCCTTCTGGATCTGCTCCAAACATTTGGTCATCTCGTCAGGAGTGCCTGTCATGTAAGCAGAGGCCTCCTTCTCGACGGAAGAGTTCGATGCCCTAGATTCCACTACGGCAGAGTGAGAATTGTTCACTTCAACGCTGTGGGCTAAGGCATTATAGTCAATTGGGGGAATGGCCCCCGTCCGGGTACGAGTGTATCGATACACCCCTTCCGGTTCAGAGTCAGACTCATCTGAGCTGACTGCCGGTTGTTTTCCCTTGCTCCTGCTTGTCATATTCGCAGTGAGCTCCGGGTACTCAACGTCAGAGAAGGTTCTCCTTCTGTGGGAGCGTCTTCTTTTAGCTGACGGGGGAATCAGGGTCAGCTGTCTGATCAAAGACTGCTGGTTCACGCCTGATCGCAATGGCATCCAGAAAGTATGGAGATAAGCCGTTGGCAGCAGCATGCCAAAGTGACCTGATTGGCACTTCTTTTCTTTGTCAAGTAATCCCTCAAATCCATGGTAGGGGGATTGAAAGGATTAGCCTCGCAACGTCAAAGACGGGAGGCATCCATGTGTTGTACAGCCTGGACGCGGGCATCAGGGACGCGGTTCTCGCGACGCGGCTGTGTAACGCGCGTCTGGCGTCTCTGCTGAGATGAGACGTTAGTGTCGCGTTGTTGCCTAGTGTGTTTGGGCAGAGACACTTGAGAGAGGATGGACTGCTGGGCCCCACGCCTGTGGGCGCGTTCTTCTTACGTTGGACGAGACGTAGAAGTTTCGCCTTGGCGTTTGATGAGTTGGTCTTCAGAAGACTCAACTTGAGGAATCTCGCGTTTGGGGCGCCAAACGCGGATTTCACGTACTGGACGTGGCGCGGGCAAGGCGCGAGATTGTACGTCGCGTCCAGCCTCAGTTGGACAACCAACGGTTTCAACTTGCAGTTGACGCGCACGTCTCCTCTGTCGACGCTCAGCGTTTCGATTGCGTTGAGGAGGTGGAGAGAAACCAACAACATCCTGATGTTGAACATCAGGGATTTTAACCACGCGGGTCTCCTGAGAGACGTTGACGCGGGTTTTCTGTGCGCCGGAGTTGGTCGCAACAGCAACTGTGCTTGGGATCACGCGGGCTTTCTGAGAGGTGTTGACGCGTGAACTTTGCTGGGCACAGTGGGCAGCAGCAGCGGCGCCCAAGAGAGTTTCTTGTCGGGCTTCGGGGCCATTCCCCGTCGAGACCCTGCGACAGACGCGGGTCTTTGGGCTCTTGGAGCCAGAAGAGAGAAACTCTTCATATTTCGCCTGGTCGAACTCGACGACGAGTGATTCGACCATCTTCCCCTTACGGAGGACGTCATCCTGCGCCACGATCTGTTCGTCAGTGACGAAAGTAGTCCCCAGCGGAGTCGCCATCTCTTGTATGACCCGGGAAAGGAGAGGACAAGAATTTGCGGTAAAAGTTTTCCTTGAATCAAATGAAAAGGATTACAAGAAAAACTGTTCCTTCCGGTTACAAGGGAGGGAGAATATTGAATCTTGAATTCCCCCTTTGTTTAAGGCTGGGTTCTTCGTGTGGCGGTGGAGAGTGAATCTTGTTCTCCGTTGACCAGATGACCGTCCTTCTGGGATCTCCTCTTCGGCCGGTAGAAAGAGTAACTCAGCTCTATCTACCAAAACTCTCAAAGAGAAGGTAGGCGAAAGCTAGCTCGTACGCAGCGAACTTGCTGAAGAGTTGATCTGCTTCTTTTCTCTCTG
Source organism: Agave tequilana (assembly GCA_038442645.1). Taxonomy (NCBI): domain Eukaryota; kingdom Viridiplantae; phylum Streptophyta; class Magnoliopsida; order Asparagales; family Asparagaceae; genus Agave; species Agave tequilana. The sequence goes on along the minus strand of JAVJIF010000705.1, from coordinate 47,524 downwards.
TGTCGCGCCCCTTGTTGCCGATTGCCAAAAGTCCGACCTCTTCTTCATAGCGACGGGGCTATTTATAGAGGTCTTAGGGGGTGAACGTGTCCCCTAAAAGTGCTCCACGATGAGGGGCCACTTACCGCTACTTGTACGGTGACTAGCCCCGTAATCCGGGTGGTTACAACTGAGGCGCGGGTCTAGCAAACGCGCCTTGATGCTGAGACGCGCGGGTCGAGCCAACGCGCCTTGATGATGAGACACGGGCCAACGCGCCTTGATGCTGAGACGCGGGCGTCGAGCCAACGCGCCTTGATGCTGAGACGCGGGCGTTGAGCCAACGCGCCTTGATGCTAAGACGCGGGTGATAGTGCCAACGCGCCTTGACGCTGAGACGCAGGTGATAGTGCCAACGCGCCTTGACGCTGAGACGCGGGTGATAGTCCCTCGCGTCTAGAGCTTGAAACTTTGCTTTTCAATGGCTTGTCCTCTAGTAACTTTTGGACAGCCTACAATCACGTTGACCAAAATACCCCCATTTTTATTTTTAACTTAGCAAAAACTCATCCACAATAAATTTTACTGAAAAAATTTGTAATTTTTAGATAAATTTTCAGTGAATTTATCTGCAGTTATAAATTTCCTAATTCATTTATATCAAAAGTATAAAGTAAAAAAAAATCGGATCAAGATGATGAGCAAGAAATGCAGCAGCGAGAAAGGTAAAAATCATGTGTGAAACCTAAAAAATTGGTTGTAATATATAATTGTTTTATTATTTATTTTTGTGATATTTTCAATTCATATAGGTTTAATAAAGAAACTGAAATGAATAAGAAAATGAAATTGATGTAAGGCAGCCGTATAATTTTTTTTATATTACAAATGTATAACATTAAAAAATAATGAAATACAATGATTAATGTTTTATTTTGTAGATATTTTATAAATCTGATATTCTCGTAACTGCTTCAGTATTTGGAGATTGGTTGGACAATATTTCATACATTTTTTAATGAACTGTGATTATAGTCAGTCTTGGTACTAAGAAAATACTTTATTCTCAATGTACATTATAACTGTACGTGTACATTCAGATATTATCAAAATATATTAGCAGTGTGATCATGGTCACAGTTATAGTATAACTCAACTTCTAATCCTATATAACAAGTGCGACCCTAGTCGCAAACCTTAAAATTTTATCAACCGTAATATAGAAAAATTTTAATCGCAGTCCTTACTAAACAGTAGTAAAATTCAAAAGGATAATGAACAAAATATGCTTAAAAATAATAGATGAAACATGTTATTGTTAAGCACTACGATCATAGTCGCAGTCCTTATTCGCATGCCACATGTAACAGAATTTTGAACGTTTATAAAATGTGACAAAAGTCGCAGTCCTAACAACTATCAGACTTAACAAAGTAGGTTAGCCCTGCGATTGTTCGAGCAGTCCTATCACAAGTTATAAAATACTATATAATTACTCTGATCTAATTGCAGTAATTAATATCCTATATATCCTGATATAACAATAATCTTAAAAAAGGTGCACTAAAATTTATCTCGATAAAGGAAAGATGTACACCATACGAAATTTAAATATTTAGAAAAAATATTCTATAAAAAACTATTTTGTAGTTCATATCATAAACTTTTGAGAAAAAGAGTACTTTTTGGATTCTCCCACCATAATTACTTCAATTAAAATATTTAATTTCTTGTATCTTTTCTTCGAATACTCAAACGTCATCCCTAATACTTATTATCACTATTCACGTTGTTTCACAATATTGGCCTTTTTGTAGTGGCTATAAGTAATATATTTAAAAGATCTCATATCTAAAAAAATATTTGTGCTCTTTTTCTTCAATTTGATTTCTAAATTTCTTGAATCAATTTATTATTGAATCATGTCTTCCCCATCTTCTTCCTCTGAAGATTTCAACTTCAATCATTCTCCCACCGGTCCTCTTTCTTTTGGGGATACTAGCGAATCTGATGGCAGTCTAGACTTCTCTCCTTTTGACTGTCTCACTACATCAAATAATGTTACTTTTGATCCTCCTCTTCAAGAGGATAACCAAGTTTTCATGGCTGCAAGTGAGGAACTTATTTCTCAGTCACTTTACAAAGACATGCTTGATGAAAGCATGTCCTCTGATGCTGAAGGCGTGCTTTCCTTGAGCATATCTTCTGGAGGTTCTTCTCGATACGGATTGAAAGAAGAGCTTGATAAAGATGATCCATTCTGAGAGTTTATCAATGAACCAAAGAATGCTCAAAAAGAGAAAGAAAGCGAAGAAGACAACGAGTTGGTTCACGAAAGAGAAGATGAGGAAAGAAATAATAAAGAGGAAGATGAGGATAATGAAAATGACGAATCTGTTTATGATGGTGATGACGACGAGAATTAGGATTTCTGATTTTCTAATATTTATTTTATTTTTGTCTTCTTTCAAGAGCTTTTAATGCTCTTTTTTGTTCTTTCTGACCATATTATGCTATAAATAAAATTTACTTCTATCTGAAAATAATTTTTCATATTTTTAAAATACATGTAAAATACGCTTCTTTCATGCATTTTAATTCGCAGAGATCATAATACTTTGCGTGATTTTATAAATACTGCTACCATAGTCGCGGACCTAATATATTGCCCACAAATTTTGTTATCATATGATAAGTAATATAATCATTTACTACAGAATAATGTAAATCTTTTATTAAGAAGTTAATTATGGTCATACTCTGTGATTATAAATGAAAATTTATTAGTTTTGCATCTCAACTGTGCCATAGTCGCAATACTCAGTTAATAATTACTCTCAAGTAAAAAACTGCGACTATGATCACAGTCTATAATAAGCTATATTGATGCATGAAACTGCGACATGGTTGCAGTCGTGACAAAACAGTTTGATCGCCGTTCATTCAATCAAATTAAAAACTACGACCATGGTCGCAGTCCAAAGTTAACTAATCGACAATTGATACTGCGATTATGATCATAACCCTCTCATATCAGTATATTTTACTGTATATTGCAAATTAAAAAACTGTGACTATAGTCGCAGTGTATAATACAAATACAAAGTCTTCTCGTACATGAAAAAGAGACAATAGCTACAGTGAAGAACAAATATATAAAATCATAAGTAAATTAGGACTATAATTGTAGTTCTTATTCACCTTTTTACTTTTAACCTAACAAAAAACTCATCCATAATATGCTTTCGTTAAGCACTGCGACCATAATCACAGTTTTTATTCGCATGCCATATGTAACATAATTTTGATCGTTTATATGTGGCATGCGAATAAGTAAACTGCGATTATGATCGCAGTTAGTTAAATCTTTACAGATCATATCATAAATTTCTGCAAAAAAATAATTTATTTGTATATTAATTAAGCATGAAAAAATGATATGTCTATGAGTTTCACATGAACAATCCTAATATAATTATAGACTGCGACTAAAGTCGCTTTTAAAATAATCGAGAAATTATTTTATTGACCACTGCGAGCTTAGTCGCATTCCTAAAAATCATAATATCTGCATATATAAAAATTAATAAAAAAGTATCAAAATTTGTTTTGTTCGTTGATGAAGTTGTTCTTGAAGAGGCCTGATTCATATTTAGTTGGAGAGAAAAGTGGGCGGGGCCAGCAGCAAGATGGGGTTGCCGGATATGAATTATGATTGGGGCTCGACATTAAAAATGACAGGGTGGGAGAGATCTGATACATGTATATAAAAGATTACCCAATAGGGTCTTTTAGTAATTTTATTTATTTCTAAAAGCAGGATCCCATAAAGATTACCCAGTTCTGTGGCACATATTGTGCCACGTCACCGCCGGCTGAGTAACACTCTCAGCTGATATAAATTTTCTGATATATATATATATATATATATATATATATATATATATAGAGAGAGAGAGAGAGAGAGAGAAAGAGAGAGAGAGTTGATCCCCTAAGAACAGTTCTCACGGATTTCTATGTAAACTTTCACGTGGGTCGTGGGATCTAATAGATCAAATCAAATAAAATCAGATCTCTATCAGATTCGATTGCTCACATGAAAGTTCTCATGAGATATAAATAAAAATTAGGTATGTGGTCTCCACAAAGTATTAATACCCTATTTAAAAATTATTTTTGTGTGGTGGGGACCTCTATATGTAACTAAGTTGTTACACATATGGTGTATTGTGTGTGTAGTTAAGCTGGGCTGCTTTCGAAAGTATCGACAATGTCGATATCTCACTTTGATTTGATTGATACACCACCAATATGTAAGATTCAAATCATTGGATGTGATCTACTAATTATAAACTAGTTAAGAATAAAATTTCATATATTTTCGTTATTATTTACTCGTTTATCAAAGTGACCAAAAAATCGACATTTTTTAGAGACCTAAAACTGCTTAACTTTGACACCACTTTAATGAACGGGTTAAATGATTCTGTGAAATTTTATTCCTAATTAATTTATAGTTAGTAGATCACATCCAACAGTTTGGATCTTGCATATGAATGGTGTATCAATAAAATAAAAGTGGGAGTATTGACATTCTTGATACTTCTGAAAGTAGCTCAGCTCTATATATATATATAGTGAGTTGATCCCCTAAGAACCGTTCTCACGGAGTTCTGTGAGAACTTTTATGTGGGCCGTTAGATCTGATAGAGATCTGATTTTATTTGATTTGATCTATCAGATCCGACGGCCCATGTGAAAGTTCTCACAGAACTCCGTGAGAACGGTTCTTAGGGGATCAGCTATATATATATATATAGACTTGTATCCTTTCAAAGGATTTGATCCCGGATCCTTCCCACTCAAAATCAACCCTCCAACATTCGAATACAAGATCCACTCCGTTGAAGTTGATCTATACTATTTCAAGTATCTATAAACCAAAAATCAAGTGTTTTAAATACTTTTTGCCCATCCATCAAGCGACGCAAAATGGACGGCCGAAAGTAGTGAGTTGGTTAGATCTATGTCTTTAGACATACAAATTCTCGATCCGGCCATTTCATTATGATCTAAACATTTAAAAACCCCTATAAACTAATTTTTGTTAGATTTCAAATGTTCTACACCGTTAAACTAACCAACTCACTATTTAGGCCGTCCGTTTTTCTCCTACTTGATGGATGGGCAAAAAGTATTTAAAAACACTTGATTTTTGGTTTAAAAATACTTGAAATAGTATAGATCAATTTCAACGGAGTGGATCTTGTATTCGAATGTTTGAGGGTTGAATTTGAGTGGGAAGGATCCGGGATCAAATCCTTTTGAAAGGATACAAGTCTATCTCTCTCTCTCTCTCTCTCTCTCTCTCTCTATATATATATATATATATATATATATATATATATATATATATATATATATATATATATATATTCTCCTTGATGATCGAGTAGAAGTGCACAGGTGGATGAGATTAACTTTGAAGCTATAGCTAGATTAGCTTTTAGTGCAACCCAGCACTTTAGTTATAGTTTATCTAGATCTCAGGGATCAGTAAGTACATATGCGTGCACTTCAAGTTTTGAAAGGTCCGAGTTAGGTGTCGAGTCACGGCTCATTATATATTAATAATAATATTGAATGCAGAAAATTAATCTTAATGACTTGAAGGGTACATGCACATGTCCAAGACCAAGAGGCCCGCAACTGCATGCGCACCCGGAATCCTATATATATAACCTCCAATCCACAAAGGCCTAGCTATATATTCAATGATCGCTCAGTTATAATTACTCTGTAAAAGTTTGAGGAATATTATTTAGGATATATCGATCATTGATACATATGGCAGCAGGAAAGAGATCCAAATCCTCCGGCCAATTCTTTTTCTTCTACTTATTTGGTCTCTTCCTCATCATGTCGACAACCATATGCACCGCAGAGTGCGGCCATATGAAGAGAAGAAACCTGAGGCTTATGCAGCCCTGCAGGAGCCTGACAGTCTACTTCCATGACATAATCTACAACGGGGAGAATGAGGGCAACGCAACCTCGGCCATCGTAGGTGCGCCCGCATGGGCCAACCACACCAAATTGGCGGGGCTGAATCACTTTGGCGATGTTGTGGTGTTTGATGACCCCGTGACGCTGGACAACCACCTCCATTCTACGGCCATCGGGCGAGCCCAAGGGATGTACTTGTACGACAAGAAGGAGGTGTTCACTGCGTGGCTCGCCTTCTCTCTTGTGTTCAACTCCACGGAGCATCAAGGGAGTATCAACTTTGTTGGGGCCGATCCTCTTATGAACAAGACTAGGGATGTGTCGGTGGTGGGAGGCACTGGGGACTTCTTCATGGCCAGAGGGATCGCTACTTTGGTGACTGATGCCTTTGAGGGTGAGGTTTATTTTCGACTCAGGGTTGATGTTAAGCTCTATGAATGCTACTGATCCTCAATCCATACCGATCCATGTGCTAACTCACTCTTCGTAATTTGCAAGTAATTCGTTCAGTTCAATGCAATCGGTTCATTATGGACCAAGGAAGAAAAGTCTCTTTGGCTCTCAACTTTATTCATCTGTTGTGTTGTGTTATAATTCTTGCTTGCTTCAAATTTAAAGTGGAGTAATAATAATATTGCATATTTCCTTTCCCTTTTGTTTTCTTTTTAATCTTTTTTAGAGAGAATATATATATATATATATATATATATATATATATATATATATATATATATATATATAGAGAGAGAGAGAGAGAGAGAGAGAGAGAGAGAGAGAGAGAGGTCTGTATCTCAGTCGCCAGCTGAGAAAGACTCTGTCAGCTGGCACAAAGTGGCTGAATTTTAACCACTATTTTGACTGCTGGATGGTCACAGTTTTATATGAGGACTGTGATTATATCGCAGTGGTTTTATGAGGACTGCTGTCATGGTCGCAGTCTTTTCTAAGGACCGCGACCAAGGTCGCAGTCTTTTACAGAAGACTGCGACCAAGGTCGCAGTCTTTTTCTGAGGGCTGCTACCATGATCGCAGTCCTAATTACACAGAAATTATATGATTTTTTAGGACTGCGATCATGTAACAATTGACTTTGACCATATTGCATTAGGTTTGCAACTATATTAAAGTGACAACTGAGATAGTTTATTAACCGGCGAGTCGTGGTAACATAATAGCCACGCATTTGTAAAAAAATTTGGCGAACAAAAATAAAAAAATCCCGCTCGAATAAGCCATCAGTCACTTCAACTTTTTACTGTATGTAAAACCGCCCTTCCAAAAAAAATTACAGATCTGAATTTTTTAGTTCAATAATCCGAAAAATTTAGTGTTATTGATTCCTAAACTTTCTGAACAATTGCATTCAAAAATTTGTTTTTTTTTAAAAAAAAAGATCTGATCAAGATGGCGCCCAAGAAATCATCCGCAGAGAAAGGTAAAGGGAAAATCTAGAAAAAATATTTTTTTGGGGTTCTGTAGCCCTTAATGTTAGATTTTTCAGTTTTGATTTTCATTTTTTTGTTTTTTAAATAAAATTTTCTATTTTAATTTAAGTTCAATTAAAAGTGTCTGATGAACTGAATTTTTTCGGGAAAATTTTGCTTTTTCTTAAACTTTTCAAGAATCTTAGTTTTAAAAATAAATTATTTAAATTTCTTTTAAAAGCTTGCGACCATGGTCGCAAATAAGAGTAAAAGAGTCGCTTTTTTTGATTTAAAGAAGTAAGAATCAAAATTAAGTATACCGATTTAAAACAGTATTTTTTAATTTTTTACACTGAAACTTTAATCCAAGTCACAGTTTAAGATGAAAAGAAAATAGGAATTAACGATCTTATTAGAGATTTTATTTTTTAAAAATTTTTAATTTTTTAACACAGCGACCAAGGTCACCGTTATTTTTTTCGTTCCTTTTTTTGTCTACTTGGGTCGCAGTTATTTATATTAGTGACTTAAGTTTATGAGACCTTGGTTATAGTCTTTAAAAAATAATTTTTTAAAAATTATTAACATCTGTTTTGTTTTTAAGATTATTTTTTTAAAACTCTATGACTGATGTCGCAGTGTTGCCATCCCTTTTCTCTTTTTTGGGGTTTAGCCGCAGTCTGTTCTACTAAGTTAGTCTAATAGGATACTGCGACCCTGGTCGCATTATGATGATACAAAGGCTCATTCATGGTAAATTAATTTGGTTAATTAGAAAATTGCGTCCTCTGTCGCAGTGTAATATAACAGCGCGACCTTAGTCGTAGTGTTTTATATTCTACTAAGTTAGCTTAATATGACACTGCGATCCTGGTCGCAGTATGATGAAAAAAGGACCTCATTGATTAATTATTGGTTTAATTAAAAATTACGACCATTGTAGAGAAGTATGCTTCATCGTCTGTAGAAAACTGTTGTCCTAAAGAATAAGTGAGCTTCCAGATATTTCTCCATGTGAATTCAGATCCTACAAAATAAATTGTAGAACTAAATAAAAAAATAATTGAAAATTACACGCCTGAACTATAATAAATAAAACTGCGACTAAGGTCGCAGATGTAAAGATAGTTGTAACTTCTGGATAAAAGACTGCGAACGTAGTCGCAGTTCTCAGGATGACTAGTTTTTTTTAAAAAAATGTGTTTATACACTGAAAAAAATTGTCATTAATATATACTGCGACCTTAAGTCGCAGTTCTTACAATTTAATGTATAAAAGAACTAATTGAAAATCACACGTCTGAACTATAACTAATAGGACTGCAACTAAGGTCACAGTTGTAAAGATAGTTTTGACCACTGAAAAAATTGTTGTAATACATACTGCGACCGTAGTCGTAGTTCTTACAATTTAGTGTATTAAATTAAATAAATGCGACTGAGATCGCAGTTAACACAACTGTGAAATTGTTACTGAAAAAAGACTTTGGTAAAAGTGATTATTGTTCTGTAAAACAAAATCTAGGTCGCAGTTCCATCTACGTTACACAAAATTTTTAAATATAAGAAATTGCTCGAAAAAATAACAAAAAGGATAAAATAAAAACCTCTTGATCAACATTCAAAGATCTTAACCCTTCAAGATTTTCAATATTCTGTGAGAAAGTTGAACCAGATGATATATGGTTCATATTTAGATTGGGAGATAGAGATCGGGGACGACGACGACCTGAATTGACATGAGAAGTGTTCTATTCCGCCGTCGACATAAAATAGAAAAGGAGATTTAGGTCTGCAAAGTAAAAAAAAAGAAAAAAGTTGATTCGGATACCGCTATTTTTAGAAAAAAACTTTATGGCAGGAAAAGGAAAATCTAATTCTGACAACGAGCGGAAAACGAAATAGGCTAATGTAACCCCCTGCTCCCTGATGTACGTATCACAGTATCAGTACGCGATACGACGTACTTTGACCTCCGTGGTAGTCCGATTGAGCTGATTTCAGTTTCAAAAATCATTTTCTAATATTTTAAATTTTTTAAGATTTTCTGAAATTTTTCTGGATTATGTTGGAATTTCTCCGTAGTTGGTGTCGACCGATACCGATAAGCGGCTTTCCGAATTTTATTTCACGAATGGAGAAGAATTTTGAGAATCTGCTTTCACCATGTGTCTTAGAATCATCTTATCTACGTTAGGGTATTTTTGGAGATTTTTCTAAATTTATCGAAAATCCGGCCAAACCGGTGTCGCCCGGTATCGGCGAGACGCTCCGGGATTTTTAATTTGTAAACCGATTGAATTTCTGCAACCGTTTTCATATTACATCTCAGAATAATATTCTCTATTTTTTGTAATTTCTGGGCACCGTTCAGAGCTAGTCAAATTTTGGGCCGACTTAAATAATAATATTTTAATGATTTAAATCCTTTTCTTTTCTTTTCTTTTCTTTTTCTTTCCTTTCTCCATTTCTCCAGAGATTTCCCCCACCGCCATTCTCTCCACCGCCTTCTCTCTCTTTTTCTCCCCTTAAAATCCTCTTTCTCTCCCTCTCTCTAATTCAAAAATCCTCTCTCTCTCTTCTCTCTCTCCTCTCTCTCTCTCTTTTCTTCTCCCCTTCTCTGTTTCAGGCCGGCCAGGGGGGGCTTGACCCGCGCCTGCGGCCAGAGGTGGCCGGCGCCACCGCGCCACCGGCCAGGCGCCGCCCCCTTCTCCTCCTATGTTTCCTCCCCACTTCTTCTTCTTCTTCTTCTTCTTCTTTTTCTCTCCTTTCTCTGTAAATTCCCCCCCCCCCCCCTCACTCCTCACCCTTTTCTGCCCCCCTCTCTCTTACTCTCTCTCTCTCTCGGCTGGCCGAACCGCGGCCGGCGGCCGGGCCACCGCCGGCAGGCAGCCAGCGCCGCCGGCCAGCTGGGCTAGCCGGCCGGCTGCGTAAGAGCAGCAGCAGCAAGCTGCTGCTGCTGTTAATTATCTTTGTGGGTTTGGGTTAAGCCAAACCCATTAACTCCTAATGGGTAAATGGGAAATCCAAAAACCCATTTGAGTATATTTGAAAACCCAAAACCCACTTGGCCAAACCCGACCCGTTATCTCACCAAACCCGCATCCGAAACCCAATAAAGTATTCGGGCGATATCGGAGCATCCGAACTCCAATTTGGACGATTCTAGATCCGTTGCGATCGTGAGAAAGAGAGCTACAGTCCTATGGCCAGTTTGTGAGTGTTTTCTTTTTATAAATTATTTTTTATCATGTTTCGTAAAGTGATTATTGCTTAATTATCGGTAAATCATAAAATTATTGTTTATTATAAATGTCCTAATCTTGATAATTATTGTTTCCAACAATGTCATTGTGGGGACATCCATGTAATTACAACATTGAGATAGAGATTACCTGAGTTAGTATACCATGTATAGGTATCTCTGGATGATCGGTTAGTTAACGAGATTAACATGATAATTAAAATAGATCATTAGTTTCATGCTTTGATGGTACACATCGTAGGCTTAAGATAGTGACCATTAGTGTAGCTGTATTTGACACTTGAGTAGATGATATAGCCATAGAACACTGGACATGATAGTTTACATCCATTGTATTGCATATTCATGTCTATCTGTTACATAAAGACTTGTTAGACGGGACATTGTTATCTCCTGCATATTCACCATGCCTTATATATCCTGTCACCCGGGACCCTGTTACCACGTGTACAGGTATCACCGTTGCACAGATGCTATAACACGTCACACCATCATGTACACCACTTCACAGAATACCGTCATGTCATATTATTGTGAGCATCGTTACATGGAATCTCGGCATATTACTGTTACACATGCATGCATGGTTTCTTTATTCTTGTCATATAGTATGTCATATGGATCCCCGTTCATATTACATGTATTATTGTTCCATGTTGTTTCCTGTTAGTGATATGGATATTCCCGTTACTGGTCATTGAGAACTGTTGATATGCGATATGTGGAATCCCACATCTATTGTTCCCGTTTCCCGTTATCTTGTTTTGTGCTATCAACAGAACTCATGTTATGTTATCGTGTTACATGTACCATATCCTGTACTTGTTTCTGATATACTGTATAGTGAAAGATAATAAAGAGAACTTGGGTATGGGGGAGACTTAACGGTTGACTAGATCTTGTCGGGTGGATGTCTGAATCCATTGTTTGTCCCACTGCAGGGGACGGGGTAGTGCTGGCTACCATCTGTTACTCATGAGCTCCCGTTTCTCGTTATTGATTTAGCTCATTGAGATCCCGTTACATGTTACAGCCTTAGCGGGCTGGCCCTGGTCTCAGCAGCCAGGGATCTGTTTAAGGCCGTTGTCCGGGTATGCACGGGATACACCCACCTGACTAGAGCTCCTCGACCAGTTGGTTTCCAATGAACATAATAAAATGATATACATAATAGTGTCGTCAGGACACTTGTTATTTGGTCACTCTCTCGTTTGGATAATGGTACCCGTAGGCCATGTCCGGATGGGTTCGACTGGAGTGCGGGCTCCAGTATGAACTGCCAGTGGTATGGGACACTGGAAGAGATTGATTAAAATAGCAGGCGGTACTGATTGCTACTATTGGATAAATAACATGACTTGCCTGATACATGTATGCTATTGTTTAGATGTACTTGTTACTGTTCCTAATCATTTATCCGCTATCATGTTAATTGTATACTTTGTTTCTTTACCTGGTACATGTTACACTTTCTGTGGTGGCATACTATTCAAGTATATGTATACCCAGCATTGCATATATTCTGTTTTCTGTATACCTTGCAGATATCATTACCGTCTATGCACAACACCGGATTATGGCTATATTGCACATGCTCATCTGCAGGTTCACTTCCATCACGTCACCACTAGCATGTACATTTCTATCACGTCATCACTAGACAACAGTATTTATTATATAAACTGAATATGATTATAGACATGACCCGATAAGAACATACTAGGTAGTGAAGGTATTAAAAGATGATATGTTTATATATTTCTACTGCTTATTATATGCTTATTATAGGGTATCACTAATACAACATCATGTATTATATATTATTATCGTGCTTGTATTACTATAGTATATATTACTGTCTCCTTCATTTTACCACTCACTAGGTCGCTTTCTGATGACCCTGAGTTTGCGTGCCCAGGTTGGAGATCCGAGTTATTGTTGGCCCAAAGGCCTTCCACCCTAGTTTTGATGATGATTAACTCATGTAGTTATATTTACTAATTATCTTGTGATTTTAGTTACAGATCATTGATCAAGATATTAGTTGGTGATTGCTTCAAAGAGAGGAGTTTGGAAGCCTTCACATGGTGTTTCCAGGGCTCGAGCATCAAGATCACACTCTGCCTAGCTCATGGATGGAGTTTTGGACCGAGTCGACTTGAAGATGAAGATCGTCAAGAAGACTTAGGTATTATAGAGTTTAGTGTGTTTTAGATCCATTTGTAAAGCTTAGAATAGTTGATATGCTCAAGTGCACAACACACACAAGTTTTATGTTTGGATATTGTTTTTTCGGTTTTTAGTTTAACCGATATTTGTTTTCATGAATAGATTGATCAAAACAAGTTTAAATAGTTTATATGTATAATAGATGTATTCTAGTTATACATACATGCTTACTTGACTTATACAAACTTATTTTGACTTTCCTATTCATGTATAGAAAAATTCAAGTTTGATAAAATACAAGTTTTGGTTTTTGGTAAAAATGTTAAGACACAAAAATATTTCATATTGATTGATATTTGAGCCAAAATTTTTATCACATGTTTACATATCAATGCAAAATGATAAAACTATTTTTGGTATTTTTATAAGACTTAAAAGAATTTTAGAAATAATAAAACTTATGTTTTTCTGCCCAGAACTGTGTCTGTCAGGTCAGGTCGGCCGACCGCATGGGTCGACCGAACCATAGGCCGGTCGACCTGTACGGTCGACCGACGTGCGCAGAACCGTGCACGTCTGGCACACACAGGGACGGTCGGCCGGGCGGCCGACCGGACCAGAGAGCTCTGCTCTATGTTTATTTGGGTCGACCGGGCGGTCGACCGAGTTGGCCCACGGTCATATTTCTGACCGTTGGCGGTCGGCCGGGTCGGCCGACCGGTAGCCTGTCAGGCTGCCAGGTCAGCCTAACGGCTAGTTTTCTGATGGGGCTATAAATACCCCATCTCTTCATGGTTTTATCTAAGATTTCAAGAGCCAAAATTTCTCTGATATACAAGTGTTTTAAACAATTTTTCAAAAGTGTTTTTGGGCTTTAAACTTCCAATCTTATTTGTTTTAGGTTTTTGGAAAAATTAAAGAAAAGAGTATTTTGGGAGATTTGTGTTTGTTCTTCATTTCCATTATCTTCAAGAGTTTTCCCAAGATTATTTCTTTGAGTTTTTGTTTTCCAAATACCTAGTTTTTCACATTTGAGCTTATCTTCTATCCTATTCTATTAGGATCTTATTTTTGTGGAAAAGAGAGAAGAAAAAGAGATTGTTTGAGGTTGTTGAGCCTCCAAGTTGTAAACACCCTTGCTCTTATTGTATCCCTCTTTGGTAGAGGTTGATCGGGTGATTGGTTTGCTCCCTCTTTGGTAGAGGTTGAGTTGGTTGGTTTGCTCCCTCTAGTGAGAGGTGGAGTTTGGTTTGTAAACCCTCTTCGGTAGAGGTGTTGGTTGTTGTATTGGCTACGGGCCTACCCCTCGGTTGTGAGGTGGTGTTTGAGAGAGGAGTTCGGTACTCCCTTTGTTGTAACAAATCCTCTTCGGTAGAGGTTCCCTCGGTGGGAGATAGTGGATTGGAAATCCTACACCGTGGTGAAGGCGGGATGTAGAGCTGGGTGCTCGAACCTCGAAACATATCTTTACCTTTGCGTTTGATCCATTGTCTCTCAACTCTCTCTCTCATTTATTTGTGTAAAGCATCATTCATTATTCATATCATACATTGCTTGCATTGTACCTTGCATATTTCATATTGCTATATCTTGTATATGCTTGGTTGTTTGTGTGTGCCTCACTTATACTTAACCACAAGAGCTTCACATAGCACCTCAACCCATTCAAGGGGAATCAAGAGGAGTTAGTCCAGAGCCCTTCACGGGGAATTCGGCTACACTTGTGTGTTGTATTAAGTGTGTTGCAAAATTTGCATTAGCTTCCGCATTTAGAGCATTTAGTTTCTAGATTAGCAAGTACACCTATTCACTCCCCTTCTAGGTGTGCTTTTCAATTGGTATCAGAGCCAACGCTCCTGATACTTAAGCTTAACATCCTAAGAGTGAGATCCATTTGTTTGCTAATCTTGTTTTCATTTGCTTGTTTGCACACTCATATAGTTTACCATGGACTTCATGACCCCACCTATGTTTGATCCTTCAAACATTCATGTTTGGAAGATTAGGATGACCGTTTATTTACAAACCCTAGGACATAAGTTTACCTTGCCATTACCAAGGAATCCTACCTTAGTGATAGCAAGCATATAGGGGCCATTGCACAAGCCCTTGAGGCCATTAGAAGCACGTTATCTAAAGATTATCTCTTGAATGTTTCTAACCTTGATTCTGCTTTTGCAGTGTGGAATAAGTTGATAACAACCACCACCTCTAAGCTTCAAACGCCTATCCAACAAGAAGAGGAATCTAGTGGAGATGAATCCGAGCCACAACAATGCTATATGGTCCAAGGGAATGACTCCCTTGAGGTACTTTCGGAATCTCAACTAGATAGTAATGATTGTGCTAGTTCTTCAAATGATTTTGTTGATCCCCATGCTTTAAATGAAGAACTATCTATAGTTTGTGAAAATTAATTGAAAAATAATTTTTGTTGAAAAAGAAGACTTTTGCTTTAACTAAAGAAAATGAAAATTGTCTTCTAAACTTGATTGTGTTTTGCAAGAGAAGGTTGAGATCTATAATGAAAGGGATTCATTGAGATCTCAACTAGACCTTGGACTAAAAGAAAATGATTTGTTGAAAAATAAAATGATTGTGAAAATATTTTGAAGAAAAATGAAAACTTTTCTTCAAAAATTGATTTTGTTTTAAAGGAGAATGTTGTTTTGAAAACAAAAATTATTTCTATTTCAAATGATTTAAATGTTTGTTTAAAGAAAAATGATGTTTTGCAAAATAAGATAGATACCAATGTTTGCCATGCTAGTGTAGCTTCCTCATCTAGTCTATCTATTGCATGTACCTATTCTTCTAGAATTAATGATGATATTTGTTTGCTTAAGAAGAGTGTAGATTGTTTGGGCTCCACTTTGAGCCAATGTGTTGTGGGACATACACGATTGGAATCTTTGTTTCGAAAGAAACAAGTTTCACCTATGCATGCACACCCATCACGGCATACACATGCTCCTCACGGACACCATCACACAATGTATGCTCATGTGTACACTTGTACACATTGTGGACGTAAGGGCCACCTTGCTAAATTTTGCTATGATCGTATATATGTTTCAAATTTAGCAAATAAATTTGTTTGGGTTAGAGAAGGTACTAACCCCCATGGACCCAATAAGATATAGGTACCAAAGACCACCTCTAGAGTTTTTGATGTAGGTGTGGGCTCTCACATGACGTGAGAGTTGCCGTACCTTGGAGTGGTTGCGTTCCGTACTTAAAGGAAATCAATTGGATGCATCACTTTCAAGGGAGTTTTGGTAGAGATGACCACCATGTTTTGGAGACAAGGAAAGTTGCCTTCTAGGTTTTGGTAACGATCCCTAACTCCTATTTATTGTTTACATGCTTTTCATATTCATTATTTTTAGCATGTTTTCATTGTTTAGTGATTAGTATGAAAATGCCATGTAAATTAGATTCTTGACATACATGTATAGTATTTGAGACACCCATGTTTAATATGGATTATTATTTTGTGTTCTCGTATTTGATTAGCTATCATGTACATCATAAATCTAATAACATGTGGATATTCATAATAATCATGTTTATATTTATCATGTTGATTTTTATCGTGTTTTTATGCTTCATGTGTTGATTACATGTTTAAATATTAGTTTTCATTAAGACTAGGATTTATACTTGTACATATAGTGGGCCACAAATAAATCTATATATGTTTTGAGCTTGAATGCTTATTTGAACCCATTAGATGTGCTAGTATAGTCTAGTTTTGATGATTCATGCATTTTAAACTTGTATTCCTATTTTTTTGATTTGTTTTATGAGTTTTCATTTCATGTATATGGTTATTTTGCCAAACTTTAAGATATACATGTATACTCTTTGAGTCATTTGCCTTTCATGCAAATCTATATATATGGACTCAATTGTGTTTAGGGATATGTATGTATACTTATTGTGTTGACAACTCATACATATACCTTGAAATGAAATTTGTTTTGGTGAAAATTTAGTTTTTCTTGATTTCATGTTTATTTGTTTAACTTCATGTATATGTCTATTTTATCCAAATTATTATTATACATATACATCCTTTTTGAGCCACGTGCCTTCATGCATATATCTTTGTGGACTCGTTGTGTTTGGATATGTATGTATACTTTAATTTGTATAAAACATACATATACCTTGAAGATTAAATAAGTTTTAATGATTTTCATGTTTTCTTGTTTCAAGGAATTTTGAGCTTAATTGGAAATTTCATAATGTCATGTCACACATTACTTGTACACTCACCATTTTTAAAATATTTCTCATGAGTATGTTTTCATGAGCATGTATGGACTTTATTGAATATTGAGTGTTTTTAAGTGCTATGTGATTTACATGTGTTTTATGAAAAAATTTTTAGTTTATTCCTTACTTGAAGGATTTCGTACTAGTTTAAAAGATTTTCCATTTAACTAGTGATTGGTTGCTAATGTTGCATATTTAATGTCACATTTTCATACTTATTTTAGAATAAAAGCCTGCATTGTCCTAATTATTTGTTTAATTTATTTGCAGGCCCAATCTTTAAGGAGATGAAGAGAAATGAGCCCAAAAGCCCACCAGAATTCTGAATTAAATCAGAATTAATTTGCACACACAAAATCAGGGCAAAATCAAGAGGTTGAAACCGATTGAGAAGAATCCTCTCAGGATCGATCGGTTAAAGCCAAGAATCCAAGCCATTTCTTCAAAATCTCGGAGCCAAACTGCAAAACCAACTCCAAATAAAGTCAGAGGGAGAAACGGGGAGACCCACCAACAGGGTGTGGCCACCTGGCCACACCCTTTTCGCGGAAACGCGGCTTGGGCCGCATTTCCGCGGCAATCTTGGGGAGTTACGGGGAGCGTTTGCTCCCCCGACCTCCCCGGGATCATGGTGGTTAGGGTTTTGCCTATAAAAGGCCTGTACTTGCGCTGAAAATGGGACGTCAAGGCATATTAGGATTTAGCTTAGTTTTCATTCCTTAGTTTAGGTTTTTAGTCTTTCTTTTTATGTATGTAATTTGTATGTAACTTAGGGTAGAAGAAGATTCATGTAAGTAAGAGAGGGGCTGATGTTGAGAGTGACACCGACGATGTACCCTACTCCTTTCTTTCATTGTCTCAGCAAGTAATAAAGGTAATGCTTTGTTTGTTTTCTATTCTGCTTTACTTTACATTTGTTTTGCTTTCCTCTTCCTCTTCTACTTTACCTTGGTTGTATGTGTTAAGTGTACAAGTGAATTCCAAAGCAAGTATAACCAAGCTACGTGAGAGCCAGCGATAGTTCATGAAGACGTTCTCCTCTTCCATGATCCGCATCACTTCGTTCTTTCTAGGCTTGACGATATAATGTGCACGGGGACCGAGCTCGAGTTTATGATCTATGCGTTGAACGCCTCCGAAGCAAAAAGGTAGAACTTGCAAGAAGGTTTCCAAGTAAGTCAACACTCAACCTAGGTAAGTATTTCTTTACTTTTCTCTCTCTCTCTTTTTTCTTTTACTTCTTATGTATAGACCAACACCTCCTCAAACTCTTTCTTCTCCACTTCATTGTACATAG
This sequence comes from Agave tequilana, assembly GCA_038442645.1. Taxonomy (NCBI): domain Eukaryota; kingdom Viridiplantae; phylum Streptophyta; class Magnoliopsida; order Asparagales; family Asparagaceae; genus Agave; species Agave tequilana. The sequence goes on along the minus strand of JAVJIF010000705.1, from coordinate 29,103 downwards.
TCGCTTTTCATCGTTTTCTTATTTTCCATCTTCTTCATCTCTCGCTTTCTTCTTAATTTTAACCATTAACTTTCTTTTTCTTTTTCTTAACTTTAAAAACAGAGAAGAACCTTCGCTTATTTTCATAAGATTTCAATAAAGACACGTAAAGCTTCCATCGCAAACCCTCCTTGTGGATCACGACCCGCATAGCCACTTGCTATAGCGGAAGAATTGAGCACTTGCACATATTCTTTCTTAAGTTCTATAATCTCGTATTTTTTGTGCAGATTTAGCATCAATCAAATTTTGGCGCCGTTGCCGGGGAGGGTAAAACGGTTTTTATTGAAATCTGAATTTTTATTGCAAATTTTTTAGAACTAAACGAATTTTCTTCTCTGTTGCAGGTTACAGGGCAAGTAAAGCAGGAAAATAAGTTTGCAGTGACATACAAGTGGTATTGGGCCTCTGCTCTAGAAAGCAGAGACCCATTGCCCTCTGAATTGCCGCGTTTCCACGGCAAAAGCCGCGGATCCGCGGCAATAAAGAGTTAACTACTAACAAGTTTTTGCAGGGCTGCTGCCTTTGCAAATTCTAGTTTGCTGCAATTATTTATTTTTTATATGCCATCACAAAAACCTGCTAATAATCAATAGTAAAAAGTTTGTTGCAAAAGTTAAAAAATTGATTAGACATTTGCATTTTAGGCACGTGTCTTTTCAATTCATTTACCTTTACTGTTGAAGAGTGCTGGAGCAAGGTATGTTTGCATTGCATCTAGAATAGGACTATCTCTTGGTTGATTTATATCGCTTAGAGTGCATCTTATTTGTCTTGTACACTTGCACAAAATTATTTTAAGGGCACTAACCCATAACAAGATAAGGTGGGGATTAAATCACCCTTCCTTAGCCCAAAAATCACATTCCAAGCACTCACTAACCCAAGCCTAACTTAAAATGAGTAGACGTTGGCCCTAGGGACATCTCGGACTCAATTAGGAGATTATCCTAAGGGGGAAAGGTGTTAGAACTTGACTCTTGCCAAATCAGTGTCTAGGAAAGGGATTAAGGGCCGAAAGCCCGAAGGTTGGTGGTTATTTAATTAAGGAACGTCTTTTGACGGAAAACCTCCCACCAACCTTGCCCTGACCTGGCTGATTAGCTTGTGGTCAAAGTCTACATTAAACCTCCTGTGGACAGTCTAACCAGTTAGGAGTCGTCTAGGTCTAGGTCTACCCTAACTTAGGTTAGAATTTTTTCTTTCTTGTTTGTTTATTTGTTTGTTTTTCTTTCTTTTTGTTTGTATTCCATTGTGTGATATGGCTTATAATAATAATTTTTCCAACTATAATAATAATCCATATTACACATCAAACTCTTTTTCGGATATTACCGACCTGGCATATCATAACTTTGACCAACCTAGTGTGCCGGATTGGTCTTATCCGAATCAATATAACCCACACCCCCCATCTAATAACTATAATTTCCATAATGATTTCAACTCTTCACCGAGTCAGTGGGGATTCACCTCCCCCGAGCATAATTTCCAACCACCTTGCCCTCCTTCTCCACCCAGTCCACATTATGTTCAAGATTCATACTCAGTTCCACCCGTCCAAAATAGGAAACCATCAATTATGGAAATGAGTATGCGTAAGTCCAAACACAAATCCCAAATCTGATGGACTCACAATTTCACTATCACTTTCAAGACAATTCTTCATCTTTTCATCAAAACAATGAACCTATCAACTATGAAAAGATGCTTGAAGCCATGACTCAGGCTCAAAACACTCGTAATCGTGACATAGATATGATGGTCGAATCTCTACGTTCCCACCGTCCTGATGTCACTTACCATTCTGTTAGAGCCGAAGAGTCATGTAGTTTTGGAAATCAAGATTCCATTTCAGCACAACCATTTGAACTTACCCAAACTCCAAATTTTGAAAAAGATATTGATAGTTTGGCTAGTTTTCCTTTTCCTGAAATAGAACTTGAAAATGACTATGATCCTGAACCCCAACTTAGTGATTCAATTCTATTTCCTGATTCGATTATGACTCCGGTATCTTCACCTGACTTTAATCTTTTCCCGGAGTTAACATTGGATCCTGTACCAATTCATAAAGAAATTGAATCACCTATCTTTGAGGATCATGTTGAACTTGACCAACTTTACACTTTCGAAGATCCTATTGACAAATTGGCAAGTTCTCATTTTTTAATATTGAACTCAATGAGATATGTGACCTAGATTCTCACACATGTGATCCAGTTCAACTTCCTGAATCAATATTGACTCCTGTTTTATTACCAAACTTGAATAATATTCTAGAGTCAGTTTTGATTTCCCCACCTATCATTCCTGAACTGGAATAACCCATATTAGGTCACGTTCCATTGTTGGAAATACATGTGGACTGGAGTTTCAACTTCTTGACTTGGACCCAATTTCTGAACCTATTTCGACTCTTGAACCTTTACTTGATTTAAGTTACCTTCCTGAGTCGGTATTAGTTCCTGTACTTCCTGAGTCCAAGTCAATCATTTTATCATTTCATACTCCTTTCTGGGACGAGGTGGTTGACAAATTTGACTCCGAAATCAATTATGGAATATGGAAATTAGATGGGGTCACATACTTAATAAAAATCCTTAATGGACACATCTTTTTCATGGGTTATATTAATGTAATTTCTGGTGGGTTCCTCCGAGACCCAAGAAAAGTTGATTGGGCCGCGTTTTGTGGACCAATCAGACCACCACCGGAACCACCACCTTAAGGTAACCTTTTCCTTCCTTTCGTCTTTTTCATGCATCTATGCATTAATTCATACATTGAGGACAATGCATGAGATAGGTGTGGGGGAGGGTCTAACATAACTTTTCTTTTTCTTTAAAATAAAAAAAAATTAACATTTTTCTTTACTTTTAAAAAAAAACTTTTTGAAAAATAGAAACAATATTTTGACTTATTTTTGTAAGAAATTAAGTTAATCTTAAGGAATAGGAAAATCCAAATTAGGATTTCTTATACTTGGTCAAAATAAGATTATTTGTTTGATTTATAGAGTTAGGAAGATAATTGTCAAAGTAATTTAGTCTTGATCTTTACCTTGATGAATATGCACACTTCAGACACTTACACACTTAGGGTTCAAAAACAAAGATTTTTATGCCTTATAAAAAAAATATATATATATATAAACAAATCTAATTATTGATTAGCTAGGTGCTTTGGCCTAAGAAAGCCTTAGTATTTATGCAAAAGATAATTAGATGAGTTTGAAAAAAAAAGTTTAATTATTGACTAGCTAGGTGCTTTGGCCTAAGCAAGCCTTGGTATTTATGCGAAAGATGATTAGATAAGTTTGAAAAGAAAAATCCTCTGATTAAGCTGGGTATTTGTGCCTAATAAAGCATAAGTATTCACGCCTAAAAGAGGTTCATATAATAAAATCCTTAGTTTTGTGGGCCTTATTTGCTCGAGTTCTTAAGTCCTAGGGGTGTCTTCTCACCTGGTGCCCTAAGACCGTCTGGTTTGGGAGTCATCGATTAAAGGCTCATTACATGGGCAGATTAGAAAGCCTAATAAAACTAAGGAATAATACCACAAAAAAAAGTATATATATAAAAATAAATAAGGCATAAGAGTTAAAGTTAATGAACCCTTAGTAAAAATTTTCACAGTCACAAGTGCATATGACTTAGGGTAAAGTAATAGACTAGATGAGAAGCACAATTTGACTCCTTACTTTGATTGATAACAAATTTTTGAATAGAGACTAAGTTTAGGAATGAAAATTCGGCTTTCCTATAACTTATAGATTGCTTAGATCTTACAATCATATTTCAAATATTTTTCTCTTTCAAAATGCTTTTCGAAAATACTAACTCTTTATTTCTCTTTCTTTATGGATTTTGTGGGTGTAATCCGCTGAAAACCCTCACGAGACAAAACTCGTCCTCTAGGGGGAACCTAGAGGTTTAACGGCTTGTTGCACATGCTCAGTGCAATCGCGCGACCTGCGAAAGTGGTCTAATAATCCTTAGTATAATTTAGTTGTTTTGCTCGAGGACGAGCAAAAGATAGGTATGGGGGTGTGATTGGTTGCTAATGTTGCATATTTAATGTCACATTTCCATGCTTATTTTAGAATAAAAGCCTGCATTGTCCTAATTATTTGTTTAATTTATTTGCAGGCCCAATCTTTAAGGAGATGAAGAGAAATGAGCCCAAAAGCCCACCAGAATTCTGAATTAAATCAGAATTAATTCGCACACACAAAATCAGGGCAAAATCAAGAGGTTGAAACCGGTTGAGAAGAATCCTCTCAGGATCGATCGGTTACAGCCAAGAATCCAAGGCCATTTCTTCAAAATCTCGGAGCCAAACTGCAAAACCAACTCCAAATAAAGTCAGAGGGAGAAACCGGGGAGACCCACCAACAGGGTGTGGCCACCTGGCCACACCCTTGCCGCGGAAACGCGACTTGAGCCGCATTTCCGCGGCAATCTTGGGGAGTTACGGGGAGCGTTTGCTCCCCCAACCTCCCGGGATCATGGTGGTTAGGGTTTTGCCTATAAAAGGCCTGTACTTGCGCTGAAAATGGGACGTCAAGGCATATTAGGATTTAGCTTAGTTTTCATTCCTTAGTTTAGGTTTTTAGTCTTTCTTTTTATGTATGTAATTTGTATGTAACTTAGGGTAGAAGAAGATTCATGCAAGTAAGAGAGAGGGGCTGATGTTGAGAGTGACACCGACGATGTACCCTACTCCTTTCTTTCATTGTCTCAGCAAGTAATAAAGGTAAATTCTTTGTTTGTTTTCTATTCTGCTTTACTTTACATTTGTTTTGCTTTCCTCTTCCTCTTCTACTTTACCTTGGTTGTATGTGTTGAGTGTACAAGTGAATTCCAAAGCAAGTATAACCAAGCTACGTGAGATCCAGCGATAGTTCATGAAGACGTTCTCCTCTTCCAAGATCCGCATCACTTCGTTCTTTCTAGGCTTGACGATATAATGTGCACGGGGACCGAGCTCGAGTTTATGATCTATGCGTTGAACGCCTCCGAAGCAAAAAGGTAGAACTTGCAAGAAGGTTTCCAAGTAAGTCAACACTCAACCTAGGTAAGTATTTCTTTACTTTTCTCTCTCTCTTTTCTTTTACTTCTTATGTATAGACCAACACCTCCTCAAACTCTTTCTTCTCTACTTCATTGTACATAGTCGCTTTTCATCGTTTTCTGATTTTCCATCTTCTTCATCTCTCGCTTTCTTCTTAACTTTAACCATTAACTTTCTTTTCCTTTTTCTTAACTTTAAAACAGAGAAGAACCTTCGCTTATTTTCATAAGATTTCAATAAAGACACGTAAAGCTTCCATCGCAAACCCTCCTTGTGGATCACGACCCGCATAGCCACTTGCTATAGCGGAAGAATTGAGCACTTGCACATATTCTTTCTTAAGTTCTATAATCTCGTATTTTTTGTGCAGGTTTAGCATCAATCAACTAGTTACGGTATTCTTCATTTTGGTAGAGTTTTTCAAACAAAGCTTATTTTTAAATCTATTTTTGAAAACCCCTATCTTCGATGGGAGGTTGGATGGGAGATCATGTTCATGTATGCTTTAAAATGAAAATCATTTAAAACTTGAACCATGATTGGGAGGCTAGATAATATGAGATATACACTTGATCTTATTGTTATTTCAATTGGTATCATTGAATTCTTTCAATTGGTATCAATCTTGACCTTTCTTGTATACTCATATATGTTTGTATGTATGTATGATTTCAATTCCAAGAATATCATTTCTATTGGTATCTATTTTTCATACATATATATGTTTTATTTGTGCTTATTATATCCCTATATCTTTAAGCACAAAATCTTGTTTATGCTAGTGCTTGAGTTTCAATTGATTACTTTTAAATGGTATCAAGCCTACGCATTATTTTAGTTGGTATTTCATAGGGGGAAGAAAAATTGATTTTGTCTTTCAATTGGTATTTGATTCCCACTCCCTTACTTTATGATTGAAAATTTCAAATTAGTATCATATGTTCAAAATGAAAATTATTTACAATTGGTATCAAAATTTTTGTTTAGACATTCAAGATTTATTATGTTTAATTTCAATTGGTATCAAGATTGTCATATGTTTTGTTTAAAATTGGTATCAATATTTTTTTGTTTTTGTTTCCTTTCAATTGGTATCAAGATGCTACTCTTTGACATATTTTCACTTGATATCTTAATTGATTGTCACCCCTAATTGGTTTTGTTTTTGTTTTAGACAAAAGGGGGAGAAAAATTTATTGATTTAGTTTTGCTTTTACCCTTTATTGATTCTTTGTATTAAAAAGGGTGAGAAGATCTTGTTTTGTTTTGATTGTTTACCCCTTTGTTGATGATTGACAAAAAGGGGGAGAAAGATTTTGGTTTATATATGTATGTTTATGTTTTGCATATATTAAGTTTAATTTAGTTTAATTTTAATTGGTATCTAGAGCATGTTTTGTTTTTGAACATTTCATTGGTATCTAGAACCTTTTTATTGTTTATGCATATCTATGTATGTATTCATGTTTAAAGAGCTTTCATTGCATATTTATTGTTTATTTGTTTATGCATGAGTTAAGGGGAGCTTCTTTGAAGCTTAACTTTAATCCATACATATATAACTCCATGAGTTTTGTCATCACCAAAAAGGGGGAGATTGTTGGCCCAAAGGCCTTCCACCCTAGTTTTGATGATGATTAACTCATGTAGTTAAATTTACTAATTATCTTGTGATTTTAGTTACAGATCATTGATCAAGATATTAGTTGGTGATTGCTTCAAAAGAGGAGTTTGGAAGCCTTCACATGGTGTTTTCAGGGCTCAAGCATCAAGATCACACTCTGCCTAGCTCATGGATGGAGTTTTGGACCGAGTCGACTTAAAGATGAAGATCGTCAAGAAGACTTAGGTATCATAGAGTTTAGTGTGTTTTAGATCCATTTGTAAAGCTTAAAATAGTTGATATGCTCAAGTGCACAACACACACAAGTTTTATGTTTGGATATTGGTTTTTCGGTTTTTAGTTTAACCGATATTTGTTTTCATGAATAGATTGATCAAAACAAGTTTAAATAGTTTATATGTATAATAGATGTATTCTAGTTATACATACATGCTTACTTGACTTATACAAACTTATTTTGACTTTCCTATTCATGTATAGAAAAATTCACGTTTGATAAAAATACAAGTTTTGGTTTTTGGTAAAAATGTTAAGACACAAAAATAGTTCATATTGATTGATATTTGAGCCAAATTTTTATCACATGTTTACATATCAATGCAAAATGATAAAACTATTTTTGGGTATTTTTACAAGACTTAAAAGAATTTTTAGAAATAATAAAACTTATGTTTTTCTCGCCCAGAACTGTGTCTGTCAGGCCAGGTCGGCCGACCGCATGGGTCGACCGAACCATAGGCCGGTCGACCCGTACAGTCGACCGACGTGCACAGAACCGTGCACGTTTGGCACACACAGGGACGGTCGGCCAGGCGGCCGATCGGACCAGAGAGCTCTACTCTCTGTTTATTTGGGTCGACCAGGCGGTCGATCGGGTTGGCCCAACGGTCATATTTCTAACCGTTGGCGGTCGGCCGGGCCGGCCGACCAGTAGCCTGTCAGGCTGCCAGGTCAGCCTAACGGCTAGTTTTCTGATGGGGGTATAAATACCCCATCTCTTCATGGTTTATCTAAGATTTCAAGAGCCAAAATTTCTCTGATATACAAGTGTTTTAAACAAGTTTTCAAAAGTGTTTTTGGCTTTAAACTTTCAATCTTATTTGTTTTAGATTTTTGAAAAAATCAAAGAAAAGAGTATTTTGGGAGATTTGTGTTTGTTATTCATTTCCATTATCTTCAAGAGTTTTCCCAAGATTATTTCTTTGAGTTTTTGTTTTCCAAATACCTAGTTTTCCACATTTGAGCTTATCTTCTATCCTATTCTATTAGGATCTTGTTTTTGTGGAAAAGAGAGAAGAAAGAGATTGTTTGAGGTTGTTGAGCCTCCAAGTTATAAACACCCTTGCTCTTGTTGTATCCCTCTTTGGTAGAGGTTGATCGGGTGATTGGTTTGCTCCCTCTTTGGTAGAGGTTGAGTTGGTTGGTTTGCTCCCTCTAGTGAGAGGTGGAGTTTGGTTTGTAAACCCTCTTCGGTAGAGGTGTTGGTTGTTGTATTGGCTACGGGCCTACCCCTCGGTTGTGAGGTGGTGTTTGAGAGAGGAGTTCGGTACTCCCTTTGTTGTAACAAATCCTCTTCGGTAGAGGTTCCCTCGGTGGGAGATAGTAGATTGGAAATCCTACACGGTGGTGTAGGCGGGGATGTAGAGCTGGGTGCTCGAATCTCGAAACATATCTTTGCCTTTGCGTTTGATCCATTGTCTCTCAACTCTCTATCTCATTTATTTGTGCAAAGCATCATTCATTATTCATATCATACATTGCTTGCATTGTACCTTGCATATTTCATATTGCTATATCTTGTATATGCTTGGTTGTTTGTGTGTGCCTCACTTATACTTAACCACAAGAGCTTCACATAGCACCTCAACCCATTCAAGGGGAATCAAGAGGAGTTAGTCCAGAGCCCTTCACGGGGAATTCGACTACACTTGTGTGTTGTATTAAGTGTGTTGTAAAATTTGCATTAGCTTCCGCATTTAGAGCATTTAGTTTCTAGATTAGCAAGTACACCTATTCACCCCCCCTCTAGGTGTGCTTTTCAGTTATTATTTGGTCAGCTAGTTCATTGGGTTCATATCGGAGACTCCTCATCGAGACTATTCATAGGTATCTTGGTAATTTATTTCTGTTATCCTATTTCTCCCTGTTTTTATATCTGTTGTGATCACTAACCCCTTTCTGCAGGTATTCTTGTACTTATTTCCTGCTGGAACTCTTGTCTATATGGAGGCTATGTCCTGTACTGAGGCTTAACGTACGCATGAGGGTGTTTTCACCTCGCTTATGTACGTTGCCATAACGTCCCCGTATCTGCGGGATCGGGGCGTTACAGCTAAAATAATAATAAACAATAGCGGGACAAGTACCTTTTACCGTGGGGCATTTATTAATTTCACTTATTCCAATAAGCGGGCCACAACTTATTGGTGTGGCTCATAATGTGCCACGTCACCGCAGGCAGTGTTCTAAATATCCTCGATATAACCCCGATATTGCGCCAATATTGCGTATACGACACCTAGCCGCAATGATTTGGCACATTCAAACCGATATAGCATTTTTCGTCCAAAATCGCCGATAAATAGGCATGGACCCGATATATCGGCCGCAATTTCGACGATTTTGGACCTGATATAACGTTTTACACCCAATTTCTAGGTTAGGTATTTGGGTAATTCGAGTGATGTGGCAATGTGACATTTTTGAAGATTCTACACTTAGATAGTGATTATTGATTCATAGGCTTAATGTAAGTTATCGAGTTAAGTATATCTTAAACATATAAGTATGATGTTTTATGTAGATTTATATAGTTTATGCATATATGTCTTATTGAGATGCGATTTAAGACAAGAAGATATGTATATTATAGTCCGATTTTGACATCCGATTTTTGAAAATATCCCCGATATATCCCCATCTCCGATAAACTTTTCCGGCCGATTTAGCCGCTATGGCTGCCATTTAGAACACTGACCTAGGCTGAGAGAGACTCTCAGCTGTCGGCTGATATACATATTTCTTATATATATATATATACACACACATATACATATATATAAGAAATATGTATATCAGCCGACAGCTGAGAGTCCCTCGCAGCCTGCGGTGACGCGGCACATTATGAGCCACATAATTCGACAATCTAAAATGACGTCCCACCTTTGAAAATAATTGAAATTACTAAAAGCCCCTATCGTTTGTCTTTTCTTGGAATGATGTATTAGTTTTATGTTCTTTATTATTATTTTTTCTCCCCTTTTATATGTCATCTCTCTATGTCTTCTCACGCTGTCAGATCTTGGTCGCTGTCTTGTAAAACAAATGGTTTGAAGATGAAATTTTATACTGCGACTATGATCACAGAATTCAATTTTATCTCACAATTTATTATTATGAATGCGACCAAAAGTCACAGTCCAATTAAAATTTATTAATAAAAAGACTGCGACCTTGGTCGCAAAAATGAAAAATAAGTTATAAAATACTGCGACCTCTTAATTGACTATGTTTCTTGTTTCATAAGAATGCGACCATAGTCGCAGTATTTTATTTAGATTATTTAATAAAAAATATTATGACTAAGCTCGTATTGTTATCAAATAAAACATTCTCAAAGAGACTGCTGTTACATAAGACTACGACCGAAGTCGCAATTTTCTAATCATCTTAATTAATTAACTTACGAGATTATTGTCACTGCTTCAATTGACTGCGACTCTTATTTCATAAGACTGCGATCATGGTCGCATTATCCTATTTAGCTTAGCAAGGTCAAAAAATATTGCGACCCTAATCGAAAAAATAAAAAAAGGCTGCTATACTGCGACCAAAAGTCGCAATGTAAAATAAAAATAAATCTAAAAAGTGAAAATAATATTAAAAAATTTAAATCTAAAATTTTTCTTTTCAGAAACTGCGACTTCGATTGCAGTTTCAGAAAACAAAAAAAATAAAATACTGTTTCAAGTCACAGTAATAGATTTTTATTGTGATTAAAACATCTTTCAAAAAAAAAACTTGAACATTAATGCGACCATGGTTGCATTAAAATAATTTATTTTTCTAAAATTTAGTAATCAAGATCTGTAATTTTTTTATTTGAAAAAATTCAAATTTTTAGATCTGTAATTTTTTTAGTGGAGGAACAGTTGTAGCCAGATTAAAAATGAAACTGAGGGTATTTTAATCATTGGGTAACGAAAAGTGGTTGAAGGTCTTCTTTTACTGCCTAAATTTTTGACTTCTCTGTGGCTAATATGAAGCCACATCATGTCAGCTGAGAATCTCTCTCAGCTGTCGGCTGAGGTACAGTAGCCCTATATATATATATATATATATATATATATATATATATATATATATATTATATATATATATATATATATATATAGTGAGTTGATCCCCTAAGAATGGTTCTCACGAATTCATGTGAGAACTTTCACGTGAGCCGTCGGATCTGATAGAGATCTAGAGATCTATCAGATCCGACGACCCACGTGAAAGTTCTCACAGAAATCTGTGGGAACCGTTCTTAGAGGATCAGTTCCCTATATATATATATATATATATATATATATATATATATATATATATATATATATATATATATATATATATATATATATATATATATATAAAAGAAGCAAAGCTTCACTTCAGCCCATATTAAAAATAAATAAATGGAGACGGAACTAGTTTTCAATCGAAAAAGAAAAAGGGTTTTTTCAATTTTAGTCCCTTAAATTACTCATGTTTAATATTTTCCCCTGAATCTTCATATTTTATATTAGGTCCCCAAATCTTTAAAGTTCTGAAAAATTAGGATATTGATTAACTTTACTCATAAACTTGTGAAATATTTCATTAAATCTTAATAGAGTTAATTATTATAACTATTATGCCCTTCCATTATCTCAACCATCTTCCCAACACTAACTCCACTTTCAAACTCAAAACCAAACCCAAAACAAAACCATAACTCCATTACCCCTCTTATCAACCCAGTTCCCAAGCCCCCCTCCCAATTAAGTGAGTGAACAACATTAAGGATTGCTTGGTTTGATGTAGTTGGAACTACATTGTAGTTTCAGTTACATGTAGATGCTACTCATGTAGTTAGAACACCAACTTGTTTGTTTGACTTAACAGCCTAAGTAGTTTTAACTAAAGAAAATAAAGAATATTGTTTTGTTGAATAGAAATTATTAACAAAGTTGATGTGGCACCCTCATTTCTTATAGCTCAACTCCTGTGGTTGAACAACAACTAATTTGATCGCAATTCCAACTACAACCAAAATGCTTTTAAAAAAAAAGTCTAACTACTGAAGTTAGAATTTCAAGTAGTTCTAACTACATCAAAACATAATTGCGTTGTTATTTTCTAAAGTAGGATCTATATGCAGTTCCAACTATAGTTATCCAAACTACCCCTAATTTCCCAAATGAAAGAAGCGTTTCACAATAAGAAGTATTACACCAGGGCATTTCCTTCATGAAATTTCGCAGCATGAAAGAAGCAATTCCCTTACGATCAAAGAAGCATTTTCACAGTAAAAAATAACACATAAAATGCCTTATATTGTTTTCAAATAAAAAAGTTTACAATCAAAAATATTATCTTTCTACAAACACTGCAGATATTAGTCAAATTAATTTCATATCCATCCAAAAACTCTAAATTTCATGAAAATATACATTTAGTCATCACAATTCTCAATCTATAATGAAAAAACTTCTTCCTTTTTGCAGGAGGATTACATTTTTCAACTAAAAAGCTTAACTTCTCGTGCATATCTTCAATAGCTTTCAATGGTTGCCTCCAACTTCTGTAGCTTTTATGGTCGTCTTCAATGCTTCTTCCCATGACGAATCACGAGATCAATCGCCTAACAACACCACATACCGCCCAACCTTCTTCCCTTACTTTTAGCAGTTTCCATCTTCTTCCTCCCTTTGATCTATCCTCAGAAGCCTTCAAATCGAGGGATTTAGGGTTTTCCGAGACCTAGAGGCTTGTGTGTGTGTGTGTGTGTTTTGGGGTTGGGGAGGGGGGGTTGTGACGGTCTGCTTCTCAAAATACGTGAAAACGGAGTCGCGACGAGAGTCGGCGACGTATATATGCAAGAAAAATACCTCACGTATACACGCTAAGCCTAAAGTAACCCAGAACACGCTATAATCTATACTATAATAAATTAACGATCACTGCAATATTACATATAAGCATTCACGCATGATATCATATAGACAAGAAATGGAATAATAATTGATGGCAAAGTAGGGATGATCAGGAAAACTATAGAATCAAAAGGTATGAAAAGAAAAATAATAATACCAGAATGGATAGAAGAAAACTGCAGCAGCTCCTCGCAACATGTTCGGTCTCAATTAAAATACCTGATCAATAACATGAAACATCCAGTATCTGGACTACGAATCTAGAGTCGTCAGAAGCGACCTAATGAGTGTGTGTATAAAGATGTGCTCGTACATAATAACAACATAAGCAATAACAACATAATAACTGAAATAAGAGATAACGAAATAATCAATATCAAGACCAAAGTTATGAACGATATATAGCTGACAACAAGATAAAAGGGAACAACTAATGCCACGATGTGTAACCTAGCAATGTCACTAGTATGGTATACAATCCGATCATATATCTATCATAGTTACATATATGCACAGTCAGGTGATCACAGTCAGTCACAATATATTATAAATAGTTTATTATCATTTATTATATCAGCGAACACCAATTACCACCTGTAATAAACGCATCCTATACTCCGCCTACTATACGTGTCAATTAGGGTCCTGAATTATTGAAACTGATCGATGGGAGATATTGTCCATGCTTTAGGTGGGTTCCGTACATACCCGAAACCACGGCTCAATCACCTAGCGCTGAACCAGGTCCTACCGCTAGGTAGTCAATAACAATAACAATGTGTCAATAATATGACAATATGAACAATCCGAGATGTTAATCATCCCCCGGAACCCTACAGTGGAACCGTATCTCGGTTGCGCAACCTGTATCCTAGGTCCTCCCAAAATACAGACGCTTTCTCCTCTACCAATTTTCCCAATCCCAGTGTAAGTTGTCAATTACATTATTATTTATATCAATAAATATCCACGATATTTCGATTACTGGGATGATATGGTGTAACACCCCGCTCCCAGAATACATACTTAGTTGCGTATTCAGATTTTTCGATCGTATTTTTTGATTTGCTTCATGTATTCGTTTTGTATTATGAATTAATTACATGATCGTTTTGTCTTGGATCCGGATTCGCGGACTCGGAGTCGGCCCTAGTCTGAACCGAGGACCTGATCCTAGGGTATTACTCGATTTGGTCCTTCTGGTATTCAGATTTAACCGATTTCAGTTTTAAACATCATTTTCCAATATTTTAGATTTTTTATGATTTTCTGGGATTTTCCTGAATTAAATTGAAAATCTTCAAAACCGGTGTCGACCGGTGCCGCTGACCGATTCCCGGATTTTTAATTTACAAACGGAGTGGAATTACTAGTAGCGTCTTTTTGCATTATTTTTTAAAATCGCATTTTCTATCTAAATACTTTTTCTAAGGATTTCCTGAATTTATCAAAGTTCCACCAGATTTGGTGTCGGCCAGTATCGCTGGTTGATTCTAAGATTTTTAGTTTACAATCGGAATTGAATTTCTGAATTCCGCTTTCATTTTACTTCTTAAATTTATTTTATTCTTTAATACATTTTCTGAGATTTTTCAGAATTTAGCAAAATCCGGCCGACCCGGTGTAGACCGGTATCGGCGGTTGACTTCCGAATTTTTAATTTAAAAATGGGATTTTATTTCTGAAAATTGATTTCATCATGTATCTTAAAATAATATTTATTATTTTTAAGAATTTTTCGAGACCTTTCCGGATCAGTCCAATTTTCCAGCATTTTCGATGTTTTGGGATTTTCCCAGATCCGGAATATCATCTAACTTATTTTTCTTTTTCTTTCCTTTCCCATTTTTCCCATCCACTCCCTTTTCCTCTATATTCCTTTTTTATTTTTCCCCAAAAATTCCTCCACCACACAACCCTCCAAAATATCTTCTCCTTTCTCTTTTATTTTTCTTTTCCTTTTCCTTTTCCTTTTCCTTTTCCTTTTCCTTTTTTCTTTTCTTTCTTTTTCTCTTTATTTCCTTCTTTCTTCTCCTTCCCTGGCGCCAGCGACCGCCTCCTCCTCCTCCTTCTTTCCCCAAAATTCTCCCTCTCTCTCCCTTCAACCTCCAATCTCTCTCTAAATCCTCTCTCTCCATCTCCTCCTCTTCCATCTCCACCCTTCAATTTCCCCCATCTCTTTCTCTCTCTTCCTCCCGCGAGATCCGGCCACCACAACCATCACCGGACTCCGACCTCCACGCCGGCGAGCCCTCCACTCCGGCGAACTCTCCTTCTTCTCCTCTTTTCTTTTTCTTCTTCCTTTCTTTTTCTTTCTTTTTTCCTTTTCTTCTTCTTTCTTTTCTTTTCCTTTCTTTCCCTCTTCTTCTTCACCTTGGGGTGGCCGGCGCCACCCCGGATCTGGGCGCCGCCGGCGGCCGTGGGCGGCCAGGGGGCCAGGGTGGCCCCCTGCGCGTGGTCTGAGCGGGGGGGCAACAGCCCCCCTCTTTCTCTCCCTCTTTTTGGGAGTGGCCGGCGCCACTCCTCCCTGCCGGTGGCTGGCGCCACCCTGCGCCGCCACCTGGCCGGAGGCCAGGCCGAGCGCCCCCAGAGGGGGCGCTGTGCGTGAGCAGGGGGGCAACAGCCCCCCTGAACTCTCTCTCTCTCTCTCTTCCTGTTTCCTATCTCTCTCTCCTGAACCTTCTCTCTTTCTCTCTCTAAGACTTTCTCTCTCCTCCCCACTTTTTCTCTCTAAAAATATTTATATTTTATTATATTTTATGGCGCGTGCGCGAGTTCCATGGATTTCAGACTTTTCGGCATTTCCGGTGATTTAGGCGAGTGTTCTCGCCTCTATTTGGTTTTCCCCGCTTCGTCGAGTCGACATGTATTTTATTCCATGTTTATATGTATTTTGTATTGGGCTGGGTCCCTATATTTGTGTATGGCCGTGTGCCAATGACTGGACATGTATTGCTCTGTGACGATTGCTTGTATTAGGATAGTTTAATTCTTGTACATATACCATGCCTGTGATGTATTTTACTGCTTTATACCATGCGTGGCCGACCCTTCGTGGTCGTTGAACTCTGGGTTTCTGCCCACTCTTAGGATGGCTGGTAGCCACCGAGAGTGCGCTTAAACCTCGAGCGTTCTTGGTCCCTCAGCCTTCAGCCTCCGGTCTCTCACTATCTCGAAAGGGAAGTGATTGGGACCGTCAGGTCTCTCCGTCCTTCAGCCTCCGGTCTCTCACTATCTCGAAAGGGAAGTGATTGGGATCGTCAGGTCTCTCAGCTCCGCTTGGTTATCATGATCAGCGTTCAGCACTTTATCACTAGATTCGTCTAGGCAAGATGCTGCCGGATTTCCTACTCGCACTTTAAGCCGAGTTGTCCCAGTAACCTTGCCAGACGCTCTAGTGTTAAATACTGTTTGCTGTCTGTGCCTCTAGCTTGCTCAGCTCCGCTTGGTTGTGCTCAGCTACTACTTTATCTCATGCCATGTACTTACCTGATATGTTAACACTTGACATGTTATTACTTCATACCTGTCAACTACATACTACTATTTAACACCTGTTTGTATCACCTTACACCAAACATGCTACTACTTGGCAAATGCCTCTTGTTATTGAAAATCACCTAGAGGGGGGGTGAATAGGTGATAATGCTAATCAATGCACAATTTAAAATTTATGAAGCAACAATCTCACAAAGCAAGTGAATATAGCAATGAATGTAGAGAGCAAGTAATAAGAGCAATGAAAATAGAGTAAGAAATAAGAGCAAGTAAACCAAACGCAAACACCGAGATTTGTTATCGAGGTTCGAGCACCCAGCTCTACTTTCCCGCCTTCCCCAGAAGGATTCCAACCACTTCCACTATCACAAAGATGTCACAAATACACCGGAGTACCCAACTCCACAATCTCAAGTACAAGCAATCTCTGAGTAGTCAAAATACCACAAACTCTCTCTTGCAAAATTCTCTTCCTTACAAAGGTCCTTAGAGAAATAATGAGTAGGAATGAAGCTCTTGTGTGTAAGGAAAAGAAATGAAATCAGAGAATTCTTGAAAGCACTTCAGAAAATGAGAGAGAATTTCAGCACAAAACCAAGAAACCAAATCTTTTGAAAGCCTTAAACTTTTGGAAAATTTTGAGAATTTTTCTTGTAACCAAACTCTCCCTAAACACCCCTATTTATAGGAGAGGGCTAGGGTTTAAAGATAAAATATTTTTAAGGCTAATCAAAATGTATTAAAACCAAAACATGTCACTTAAATACACTTAAGTGAGAAAGGACAAAAATAAATCTGCTCAGAAAACTAGTCGTTACTGTTCAAACGGCTAGTACGGTCGACCGGTCCGGTCGACCGCAAGTTCAAAGAAAATAGCCGTTGCAGGCTACGGTCGATAGGCCCGGTCGACCGAAACAAACAGAGAGCTCTGCTCTCAGACCGGTCGACCGGGACGGTCGACCGTCCAAAGACTGCCAAACGTGAACAGATTTGTGCACGTCGGTCGACCGACCCGGTCGACCGACTTCTAGCCAAGTCGACTTGTCAGAAGACTTAGTCGACTGGATGAAGTCTGGAAAGGACAGAAAAATAGTTTTTTAAAAATATTTTGAAAAATCTTTTAACACTCCTAAAAATCACCAAAAATAGTTTTATCATTTTGTATTGATATATAAACATGTGATAAAAAGTTTAGCTCAAATATCAATCAATATGAACTATTTTTGTCTCTTATCATTTTTACCAAAAACCAAAAACTGTATTTTCTAAAACTTGGATTTTGACTAGAAAATACGTTTTGTCCAAACTTCTTCCAAATACAAAAACATGATATTTAAACATTTTTAAGCATAATCCTATATACATGAAACATATGTATATCAAAGTTTTTGTCATAAATTCCAATACCAAAATAAGTTTTGATAAAACACAAAACTTAAAACAAATGATTATGTATATCAAAGTAAGTTTGTAGGTTGAAGATTGTATACAAACTATTTATGTTAGGAAACAAGATGTGCGCAAAAACGTGTGTGATAGAGCTTCAAACCTATTCACTATTCTTTAATAAATTTTAAACTAAAAGCAAATCTAATAAATTATCTTGAGCAATCTTGAAGTCTTGAGCCATGTGATGCCTTGCTAGAGCCTTCTCTTCTATGTTCCTTCCTTGATGTGCAAAAACCTTCTTTACTTCATGAACCTAGAAATTCTTGCAATAGCTAAGCAATGGCCTCCAAATATGGTACTAACCTGAAACTTATCTAAGCAAACTAATTAGTACCAAATAGCACTTATTTGTTTTGTTATCGTCAAAACTCTAAACAAATAGAGAGTGTAACCTTTTGGGCCAACAATCTCCCCCTTTTTGATGATGACAAACAAATAGGCTATAAACAAAAGTATAGGGGAGGAGAAAGCTCCCCCTCAAATTATGCTATATTAAACAAAGAAAAATCATGTAATTGTAATTTGCAAGTAAACATCATGAAACAAAAACCAAAAACACTTGCAAAACACTTAAACTCAAATTACAAGAATTCATGAAAACACATCAAAAACTCAAACATATATAAACCCATATGGAACCAAAACCATATGAGCCCATATTTCCATACATAAACTCATTCTCCCCCTTTTTGTCATACATCAAAAAGGGTTAAGAAAAAATTTTATTCAATAACACAAACATTAAGTTCACCACAAATGAATGAAAATCTAGCAAAATCAAGTGGTTTAGTGAAAATATCGGCAAGTTGCAAATCCGTAGAAACATAATCAATATCTATATCTCCTTTCTCAAAATGATCTCTAAGAAAGTGATATCTAATCTCAATGTGCTTGGTCTTACTATGTTGATTTGCATTCTTTGTCATATGTATAGTACTAGTATTATCACAAAATTTTTTATATGGTTATAATGCAAATCATAATCAAGGAGAGTATGTTTCATCCAAAGGACTTGTGCACAACAAGCCCCCGCAGCAACATACTCCGCCTCGGCGGTTGAGAGAGCTACAGAATTTTGTTTCCTAGAGGACCATGAAACAAGACAATTACCAAGAAATTGACATGTCCCACTAGTACTCTTTCTATCTACTCTACAACCCGCATAGTCGGCATCCGAATAACTCGTCATTGAGAAATCTCCGATTTTCGGATACCATAGACCCATTCCAATCGTTCCCTTAATATAATGAATAATGCGTTTTACCGCAATAAGATGGGACTCTTTGGGACACGATTGAAATCTAGCACAAAGACACACACTAAACATGATATCCGGCCTACTTGCCGTCAAATACAAAGACTACCTATCATGCTTCTATACAATTTAATATCAACATTTTTACCTTGGTCATCCTTATCAAGCTTGGTGGTAGTTGCCATGGGAGTGTTGCAAACCTTTGAGTCTTCAAGTCCAAACTTCTTTACGAGTTCCTTTGCGTATTTGGCTTGACATATGAAGTTCTCATCTTGCAATTGCTTGATTTGGAGTCCAAGAAAGAAATTAAGCTCACCCATTGAAGACATTTCAAATTCACATTGCATAACCTTTTCAACTCCCTTGCATAAAAGCTCATTAGTAGAACCAAAAATTATATCATCAACATAAATTTGCACAATTAAAATATCATTATCAACATGCTTAGTGAATAGTGTTGTATCTACTTTGCCTTTAATAAAATCATTTGAAATGAAAAACTAGAAAGCCTTTCATACCAAGCTCTTGGAGCTTGTTTCAATCCATACAAAGCTTTATCAAGTTTAAAAATAAAATCGGGATGAACATGATCAACAAAACCTGGAGGTTGAGCAACATAAACTTCTTCATTTATAAAACCATTCAAAAATGCACTTTTCACATCCATTTGAAAAAGTTTAAAATTTTTGAAAGATGCAAAAGCTAGTGTCATCCGTATGGCTTCAAGCCGTGCTACGGGTGCAAAGGTCTCTTCAAAGTCAATTTCCTCAACTTGAGTGTAACCTTGGGCCACTAACCTAGCCTTATTCCTAATCACATTTCCGGACTCATCCATCTTGTTTCTAAAGATCCACTTAGTACCAATTATTGGTCTATCGTGGGGCCTAGGAACAAGATGCCAAACTTGGTTGCGCTCAAATTGATTGAGTTCCTCTTGCATGGCTAGCAACCAATATGAGTCCGCCACGGCTTCGAGGATGCTTTTGGGTTCAAAATGAGAAATGAAAGCAAAATTACCACATAGGTCATGGAGTTTGGAGCAAGTTGTTACCCCTTAGATGCATCACCTAAGATGAGCTCCTTGGATGATTTGTGGCATATCTCCAAGCTTTAGGAAGCGGTTGAGAGCTTTCCTCTTTATCCTCTTGAACGTCACCAATTGGTTTCTTGCTTATCATCTTGAGCGGGTGAGTCCTTCAAGGATAGTCTCTCCATGTCTTCACCTAATGGTTCAATCTCTACAACATTCTCAACAAACACATTAGATTCTTCAAATTTAACATGCATGGATTCTTCGATGGTAAGTGAAGATCTATTGAATACTCTATAAGCTTTACTAGTTGTAGAATATCAAACAAAGATTGCTTCATAAGCCTTAGCATCAAATTTACCCAAGTTATCTTTAGTGTTCAAAACAAAACACTTGCATCCAAAAACTTTGAAATATGAAACATTAGGTTTTCTAGAATGATACATTTCAAAAGATGTTTTGGAAGAATTTTTACATAAATAAATATGATTTGATATATAGCATGCGGTGTTTACGGCCTCGGCCCATAGATAATGAGGGAGTCATACTCACTTATCATTGTCCTAGCCATCTCTTGAAGTGTTCTATTTTTCCTTTCTACAACTCCATTTTGTTGTGGAGTTCTAGGACAAGACATTTCATGCTTAATTCCCTTTTTATCACAATAAGTCATGAAGAGTTGGTTAACAAACTCACCACCTCTATCACTCCTTATTCTCAAAATCGGAAAACCTTTTTCTTTTTCAACCCTTTTTCGAAAAATTTTGAAATGAGAAAAAGTTTGATCTTTGTGTTCCAAGAAGAAAACCCAAGTGAAACAGGAAAAATCATCAACTAAAACAAATGCAAATCTACTACCATTTAAGCTCTTAGTTTTAGTAGGTCCAAAAAGATCCATATGAATTAATTCTAAAGGCCTAGTTGACATGATATCCTTAATTGGTTTGAAGGAAGACTTGGTTTGTTTCCCAAGTTGGCACGCACCACAAATGCGGTCTTTCTCAAACTTCAAGCAAGGTATATCCTTCACCAAATCCTTAGAATTAATCCTAGAAAGATGGTCAAAAGATGCATGTCCTAATCTTATATGCCAAAGCCAAGAATTTTCATCAAAAGCATTTAAGCATTTAGTAGAACATTCCACATTAAGCATGTCAATAATATAAACATTATCATCACGAAAACCGATAAGAATACAATCATTAGATTTAATGTCAAAAATCTTGCAAGAAGTATCATCAAAAACAACTTTAAGTCCACGATCACAAAATTGACTAATACTAAGCAAATTATGTTTCAAATCATCAACAGGTACAACATTTTCTATAATGGGAGATGCACCAATTTGAATGTTACCTATACCGATGATAGTGCCTTTGGAGTCATCCCCGAAGGTGACGGAGCCACCTTCCTCGTACCTTTATAGGGTTGTAAAGTTATTGATATCCCACGTCATATGTCTTGAACAACCACTATCAAGGTACCACCGCTCCCTACGTCTTGGAGCCTTGGTGTGTACCTACATCAAATAATTTAGGACTTGATTTTGGTACCCACATTTTCTTGGGTCCTAGAGGGTTAGTTTCATTAACCCAAACAAGATTATTTGATCTATTAACTTGGTCATAGCAAAATTTAGCTAAATGTCCATTCTTACCACAATATGTGCATCTATATACTCTACCATATTTAAAAGCATAGTGAGTGTGTGATTTGTGAGCATGAGAGTTGTGAGCATGAAAAGATTTAGCATGTGTAGTGTGAGCATGTGAATTTTTAGCATGAGAGGTGTGCTTTTTGGAAAACTTTTCTTCAAGTTTCTTAGTGTTAAAAGCACAATCTTTCAAAACTTTTTCAAAATCAACCTTTTTAGTTTTTAGAGAGGAATTTTTTTTTCATCAACAATAGGAGATTTTCCTTTACAAGAAACCTTGTAGGCATTAAACTCATTTTGAATAGAAATAAGATTAGAAGAAATATCATCCTTTTCTTTAGAAACCATAGCAAGTTGATTTTTGAGAAAAGCAACTTCTTTTTGCAATTTATAACATTCAATCTTCTTATTATCATAAGTTTCGGAAAGTTCAACAAAGGCATGAGTAAGAACTTTCTTACTTAATTCATCATCATCATCATCAAGAGGTTGAGGGGTTACCTTTGGTGTGTTTGCCATGAAACACATATTCGCTACATCCGCCTCTTCCTCGGACTCGCTTTTCGAATCCCAAGTTGCCTTGTACGCTTTCTTTTCTTCCGATTTCTTTGGCTTGAAGGAGGAGGTCATCTTCTTCTTGAACTCCGGGCAATCCGCCATAATGTGTCCGGGCTTTCGGCAATTGTAGCATATGATTTTCCTCTCCTCTTTGCCTTCAAATTTCTTTCGGAAGTTGAGCTTGTTCCTCCGGTACATTCTCTTCACATTGCGAACAAGTAGTGATAGTTTCTCATCTTCTTCTTCATCTTCTTCATCGTCTTCAAGAGTAGATGAAGACTTGAAGGCCAAGGATTTCTTCTTTAGTGGAGCGGCCTCTTCTCTTGCTTTCTTTTCCATCTCATGGGTTTTTTTTCCAATGAGACTAATGAGGTCCATCTCGTCCTTGTCGTTTAATTCCTTCAAGGTGGTGGCCTTTATCTCCCATGATGTAGGAAGATCCCGAATCACTTTCCGCACCTTTTGATCATTGAAAATATTATCACCTAAAGAAGAAAGACCATTGGTGATTTTAGTAAATCGAGTAATCATACAATCTATAGATTCATCATCAATCATTTTAAAGACTCATATTGGGACCTCAAGAGATCTATCTTAGCTCTCTTGACTTGTGAAGTCCCTCGTGTGTGACCAATAAGTGTTACCAAATCTCATAGGCGGATTGGCAATGAATTACCCGTGTAAGGTCATCCTCATTCAAGGCGGTTAAGAGGGAATTCTGGGCCTTGGAGTTAGCCTCATATTCTCTAAAGTTGAAGTCGATCCATGTGCTCTCATCACTATCGGGTGCAACATAGGGTTTGGTCAAAGATTTAGCCACTAAGCTACCTAAGGATTGCAAAAAGATAGTCATCCTAACCTTCCAAATAGGGAAGTTGAGTCCATCAAATTTAGGAGGGGTTTTGATGTTATCGGCCATGTTTACTAGAGATGACAAATGGAATGCAAATGTTGATTAGCAAATTTTAAGGATCTCTCTATGGATGTTAAGCCAAAACCTAGAGTCTAAGTTCTGATACCAATTGAAATCACCTAGAGGGGGGGTGAATAGGTGATAATACTAATCAATGTACAATTTAAAAATTATGAAGCAACAATCTCACAAAGCAAGTGAATATAGCAATGAATGTAGAGAGCAAGTAATAAGAGCAATGAAAATAGAGCAAGAAATAAGAGTAAGTAAACCAAACGCAAACACCGAGATTTGTTATCGAGGTTAGAGCACCCAGCTCTACTTCCCCGCCTTCCCCAGAAGGATTCCAACCACTTCCAGTATCACAAAGATGTCACAAATATACCGGAGTACCCAACTCCATAATCTCAAGTACAAGTAATCTCTGAGTAGTCAAAAGACCACAAACTCTCTCTTGCAAAATTCTCTTCCCTTACAAAGGTCCTTAGAGAAATAATGAGTAGGAATGAAGCTCTTGTGTGTAAGGAGAAAAGAAAATGAAATTAGAGAATTCTTGAAAGCACTTCAGAAAATGAGAGAGAATTTCAGCACAAAAACTAAGAAACCAAATCTTTTGAAAGCCTTAAACTTTTGGAAATTTTTGAGAATTTTTCTTGTAACCAAACTCTCCCTAAACACCCCTATTTATAGGAGAGGGCTAGGGTTTAAAGATAAAACATTTTAAAGGCTAATCAGAATGTATTAAAACCAAAACATGTCACTTAAACACACTTAAGTGAGAAAAGGACAAAAATAAATCTGCTCAGAAAACTAGCCGTTACTGTTCAAACGGTTAGTACGATCGACTGGTCCGGTCGACCGCAAGTTCAAAGAAAATAGCCGTTGCAGGCTACGGTCGACAGGCCCCGGTCGACCGAAACAAACAGAGAGCTCTGCTCTCAGACCGGTCGACCGGGACGGTCGACCGTCCAAAGACTGCCAAACGTACACAGATTTGTGCACGTCGGTCGACCGACTTCTAGCCAAGTCGACTTGTCAGAAGACTTAGTCAACTGGATGAAGTCTGGAAAGGACAGAAAAATAGTTTTTTAAAAATATTTTGAAAAATCTTTTAACTCCTAAAATCACCAAAATAGTTTTATCATTTTGTATTGATATATAAACATGTGGTAAAAGTTTAGCTCAAATATCAATCAATATGAACTATTTTTGTCTCTTATCATTTTTACCAAAAACCAAAACTGTATTTTCTAAAACTTGAATTTTGACTAGAAAATACGTTTTGTCCAAAACTTCTTCCAAATACAAAAACATGATATTTAAACATTTTTAAGCATAATCCTATATACATGAAACATATGTATATCAAAGTTTTTGTCACAAAATAAGTTTTGATAAAACACAAAACTTAAAACACATGACTATGTATATCAAAGTAAGTTTGTAGGTTGAAGATTGTATACAAACTATTTATGTTAGGAAACAAGATGTGCGCAAAAACGTGTGTGATAGAGCTTCAAACCTATTCACTATTCTTTAACAAAATTCTAAACTAAAGCAAATCTAATAAATTATCTTGAGCAATCATGAAGTCTTGAGCCATGTGATGCCTTGCTAGAGCCTTCTCTTCTATGTTCCTTTCTTGATGTGCAAAAAGCCTTATTTACTTCATGAACCTAGAAATTCTTGCAATAGCTAAGCAATGGCCTCCAAATATGGTACTAACCTGAAACTTATCTAAACAAACTAATTAGTACCAAATAGCACTTATTTGTTTTGTTATCGTCAAAACTCTAAACAAATGGAGAGTGTAACCTTTTGGGCCAACAGTTATGACATGATTTGCCACCGGACTAATATCAATCTCTTGACATGACTTATCACCTGTCACCTACATGAATACTGGTGATTGGCATGTTAAAAACTTGATACCTGTTATGAATAACTCTCTACTCATGATTATCACATTACGGGAATGCAGTACTTGATCTCTTGTTATGAACTCCCGTTATGCCTGTTATGACTCCTGTTATGCCTGTTATGTACTCCTGTTATGACCAGTTATGTTCCTACTCATTCCCGTAATCTGATAATTATGTTTCATAAGCCATAAAAAGGACAATCTACATGGGGAATGGGAGGAAGTGATGGATGCCGGTATGGTGCCTTACTTATAGTAGTGGAATACCAAAACTGACGATTCGTGTTAGGGGATTTCAGGCCCCCAGAAGATGCGTGTTAGGGGGATTTCAGGCCCCCATATGGCTGTGTCCCGGGCGGACGGGAACTACTATAAGTATGAGCTATCAGTTCTTCATCAGCTTCCAGTAATCAACCTCGACTTGCTTATATATGGATGTATGTGTGTTGAGATGTACACCAGGACACATACCTAGATATATGAGTCAGATGAGTAATAATAATAAAATGTCAAGATAATAACTTGTTATGTTGCTCTACAAACTTAGTTATACCACTTGTTTCGCCACAATTGCTTTCATCAGGTTTTACTTCAGATTTTCGGTTTTATGGTTATTATACTATACCTGTTCATGTCCTGCCTTTTCACTTATATTCTATTCCACCAGTCTTCTGCTCTTATCACCTTATATCATACATGTTCCCAGCTTGATATCGATTACTGCCTCTCCACTTGTTCCTGTATACTGGTACTCATGACACGGTTTTCAATGTATAATTATGACTTGGATTTATCGATACACATGTGCTTATCTATGCTCGCCACTTGGCTTTCGCATCACCACTCGCCTGGGAGTTCTATCTAACTCCCATGGATCCTCATGTTCAGGTCATGGAGCTTGGAGCGTGTGGTTTCCCCCAGTTGCTGATCAGAGTGGCGCAGCGGTAGCGTGGATCTCCAACTGACCGCTCAGAGCGCTATCCTTCCAGGCCCCCCTGTGTGCCTCTCGAGTTTTCCTTTTGTAAACTCGTGAGTGCCTTTGATACTGTTCACTCTTGTACATTCCTTTGTATTCTCGCATTTGCGCCTATCGGTGATGTAATATTATTGTAATATTTGTCACCTCTGGTGATAACTTTGTAATTGTACTCATTGGTTGGAATGTATAATGCACCACGTGCTTCCGTACTCTGATTCTTACATGTACTGATGCTTAGCGTATATACGTGAGGGTATTTCTGACCTGCGTATATACGTCGCAGTAACGTCTCCGTACCTGCCGGGATCGGGGCGTTACAGGGTGGTATCAGATCCTAGGCTCTACATCCTCAGTACGTCAAGACGGCAAATTAATGGTAAAGAAATTTGCAACTGGAATGCATGAGTCCTGATTATACACTCCAACTACAAGTGCAGAGTTATCTATTCTTTCTTGATCATTCTTCCTCTTATTCCTAATCCCTTCCATCTTTCCCCTGTTTTGGTTTTTCGAAGCCTTTATACCACTTAAGATATGAATAGACTAGAGAGGTAGCGGCTGGTTCTGAATGAAGCTATTATATGATCTCTTCGACCAACTTTTTGAAGTTCGGGTATTCTCAGGATTAATCCACGATCGGTTATCTTTCAGAAGTCAGTAGTCAGAATTCTCTATGGATATTCTACATTCTCGGCTATATCTTTCAGAGTGATTGATGCCTGGTATTCAGAATTCTCAATTATCAGTCTTCTTTATTATGCTCAGGACTATCAGGGTTTTCTTTATCTTCAGTATTCTGGCTCATTCTTGGAGCGACATTAAGTATGCATACAGCGGGAATTCTATTGCAAAGCTGTGTTATCAGTCAATATTATTCGGCATTGTTCGAAGATTTATACAGCCGGAAGTGCAGAGGATGTATATGTTCTGATTATTGTTCAGTCAACTTGAAAGCCCTACCTATAGTGCTTCATATCTTAATTGGTATAATTCCCGTCCTTGTCTCCTTTTTGTTTAATTTACCCCTTATCGAAATTGCGAGGACGCAATTTTTTGTAAGGTGGATGGATTGTAACACCCCGCTCCCAGATACGTACTTAGTTGCATATTCAGATTTTTTGATCATATTTTTTGATTTGCTTCATGTATTCGTTTTGTATTATGAATTAATTACATGATCGTTT
Organism: Agave tequilana; assembly: GCA_038442645.1. Taxonomy (NCBI): domain Eukaryota; kingdom Viridiplantae; phylum Streptophyta; class Magnoliopsida; order Asparagales; family Asparagaceae; genus Agave; species Agave tequilana. The sequence continues at coordinate 1,741 of JAVJIF010000705.1, read as the reverse complement.
TGTCTTGGATCCGGATTCGCGGACTCGGAGTCGGCCCTAGTCTGAACCGAGGACCCGATCCTAGGATATTACTCGATTTGGTCTTTCTGGTATTTAGATTTGACCGATTTCAGCTTTAAACATCATTTTCCAATATTTTAGATTTTCTATGATTTTCTGAGATTTTCCTGAATTAAATTGAAATCTTCAAAACTGGTGTCGACCAGTGCCGCTGACCGATTCCCGATTTTTAATTTACAAACGGAGTGGAATTACTAGTAGCGTCTTTTTCATTATTTCTTAAAATCACATTTCCTATCTAAATACTTTTTCTAAGTATTTCCTGAATTTATCAAAGTTCCACCAGATTTGGTGTCGGCCAGTATTGCTGGTTGATTCCAGGATTTTTAGTTTACAATCGGAATTGAATTTCTGAATTTCGCTTTCACTTTACTTCTTAAAATCATATTTTATTCTTTAATACATTTTCTGGGATTTTTCAGAATTTAGCAAAATCCGGCCGACCCGGTGTAGACCAGTATCGGCGGTTGACTTTCAGATTTTAATTTGAAAATGAGATTTTATTTCTGAAAATCGATTTCACCATGTACCTTAAAATATATTTATTATTTTTAAGAATTTTTCGAGACCTTTCCGGATCAGTCCAATTTTCCAGCATTTTCGATGTTTTGGGATTTTTCCAGATCTGGAATATCATCTAACTTATTTTCTTTTCTTCCTTTCCCATTTTTCCCATCCACTCCCTTTTTCTCTATATTCCTTTTTTCTTTTTCCCCAAAATTCCTCCACCACACAACCCTCCAAAATATCTTCTCCTTTTTCTTTTTATTTTATTTTCCTTTTCCTTTTCCTTTTCCTTTTCATTTTTTCTTTCTTTTTCTCTTTCTTTCCTTCTTTCTTCTCCTTCCCCTGGCGCCAGCGACCGCCTCCTCCTCCTCCTTCTTTCCCAAAATTCTCCCTCTCTCTCCCTTTAACCTCCAATCTCTCTCTAAATCCTCTCTCTCCATCTCCTCCTCTTCCATCTCCACCCTTCATTTTCCCCATCTCTTTCTCTCTCTTCCTCCCGCGAGATCCGGCCACCACCACCATCACCGAGACTCCGACCTCCACGCCGGCAAGCCCTCCACTCCGGCGAACTCTCCTTCTTCTCCTCTTTTCTTTTTCTTCTTCTTTTCTTTTTCTTTCTTTTTTCCTTTCTTCTTCTTTCTTTTCTTTTCCTTTCTTTCCCTCTTCTTCTTCACCTTGGGGTGGCCGGCGCCACCCCAGATCTGGGCGCCGCCGGCGGCGCGCCGGCGGCCGTGGGCGGCCAGGGGGCCAGGGTGGCCCCCTGCGCGTGGTCTGAGCGGGGGGGCAACAGCCCCCCTCTTTCTCTCCCTCTTTTTGGGAGTGGCCCGCGCCACTCCTCCCTGCCGTGGCCGGCGCACCCTGTGCCGCCACCTGGCCGGCGGCCAGGCCGAGCGGCCCCAGAGGGGGCGCTGTGCGTGAGCAAGGGGGGCAACAGCCCCCTGAACTCTCTCTCTCCTGTTCCCTCTCTCTCTCCTGAACCTTCTCTCTCTTTCTCTCTAACACTTTCTCTCTCCTCCCCACTTTCTCTCTCTAAAAATATTTATATTTATTATATTTTATGGCGCGTGCGCGAGTTTCATAGATTTCAGACTTTTCGCATTTCCGGTGATTTAGGCGAGTGTTTCTCGCCTCCATTTGGGTTTCCGCGCTTCGTCGGGTCGACATGTATTTTATT